>JAUELA010133084.1:0-15161 GCA_031471845.1 Boltenia villosa | reverse complement strand
GTCCATGTATAAGCCAGAAAACGGCTTTCCGGTGAATCCGAGGGTAAATATGCAACATGTTTATGTTTATGTTTATTGTTTCATTGGGATTATTAATGATCTCGATTGTCATCGCAACACAACAACCAATAAAATCGATGCATTCGATTTCTATCAATTTGAAATATACCTAGTGGGAAAAAAAACACACACGATCCAGAGTGTTAGTCCGTTATTGTATTATTTCCTTGTTTATGCGTGCCTTAATGTTCACCTCAAAAGTTAATTGCAATTGAAGATTATGAAGTTTGAGAAATAATAAAATTCAAATAATGAAACTTAAGGAAATAATAAATAAAAATAATAAATCGGACTAATTTATACACACAAAGTAAAAATATTTGATTCCAGGGCACAATAGAGGCATTTTGGGAGGCCTGTCAAAACTGTTGTTTGGCCTGTCAAATTATTTGGCCTAAAAACACTACATAAATGCGAAGAGGCGTGCAGAGAGAGAATGTTATTTTCCTTTATAATGCCGCCTGCTACAAAAAGTAAATTGAGGACGTTCATCGTTCAAAAAACGGACTTTTACGTTCATCGTATGAAAAACAGTTATTTTGTGTCCTGTTTAATTAATTTTGCATTGAAAACACAAATATTCCTGCCATTTTATAGCCGATCATTTTGACCGCCGTCAAATTTTGATGACTGTCAAAGACTTCAACTTGCCAGTCATTTGGCCGATGACTGGCTGTTATTTTGTGCCCTGAATCCCAAATAAAACATTGCATATTCATATAACTCACATGGAGGAGGGTATTCCATATTGCCAGGATTAGGAAGCAATAAAACCTCCAAAGTCCGAACATGACACAAGGTTTTAGGCAGATAGACAACTTTGTTGGCTCCACTTATATCCAACGTCCTCAAGCTCTTTGCGTTTTTTATTGAGGAAGGCAAACCTTGTAGCTTGTTATCTGAATAAAGAAATAAATTTAAATGTTTCGCATGATGCTGAAGTTAAGTTTGGACTAAACTTACTGTGACCCGCTGGGTCGACCAGTTTAGAAAATGGCTTCTGTGATCAAAAATTTTTCGCTAACTCAGTAAGCCCCGCTCGATTTTGACGAAACTTGTTTTATTATCATTTAAAGGATTCTACAAATACTATATGGGGCTATCGCAGGGGTGGGCAAACTTTCCGCAGGTCGCATTGAACAAAAGCTAAATTAACTATATGTTATTTCCATACAAAAACAAAATTATTGTTCATGCAAATTTGTACAAAAAATGGCAAAAAATATTTATAAGTCGCGACTTATAATCGGAAAAAAAAACGGTATTTAAACAAAATGATATAGCTGTATGCAACGTTTCTTCTTTTTCATCCCTTTGTGTTTGCAACTAGGCTGCGAAATCTCATTTTAGTCTCGTTAAACGCGTATTTCTGTGCGAAAATGTGTGGACCACACACATTTACATCGCCTTGCGAGAAAGGTTGTGGGCCGCACAAAAAACCTGTAGTTTCCCCACCCCTGGGCTATTGTGTGCCGTTTTTGCTGTATTCAAAAACAGGCAAACAAGCAATGTCACAGTTTTAGTATTATATTATACTAGATTGATTGTGAAGGATTTTTATTAATTCCAATTCTTATTTCAAAATTCACAAAAATTTAAAAATCATAGATCAAAATATGAATCTTTTCCAAGGACCAATTTCAGAACAAACGTGATACCTTTAGCATTCAGTGTCTGAAGACTGACTAGGTTCCCGAGATCATTTGGAAGTTGAAATATTTCATTGCTTTCCACGTTCAACACCTGAAGAAGTAAGATTTATTTATATGCAAGCAAAAATGGATGACGTTACAGTAAGTCCATGGAAATAAATGAAGGAAATAAATGGAAATACATACTGGAAATTGGAAATCCAATTTTACGTGACACATTATTTAAAATAGTATATGTAGTATAAAGTTAACTAATGCTATAATTTTACGTCACAATGTCTTTTTAGTGTTGTAAGTTAATGTTTGCCATCTTTTCATTGACACCTGTTAGCACTAGCATGAGCATGGTAAAAAAGAAGAAGTGAAACAGCATAATTATGTATCAAAAATGTATTTCGACTATCTGGATGACTGATCAGGAAGTTTGAAATTAAGTTCATATATGAGATTCGATTCCGATCAGATATTGTTTTGTGAAATAATTTGAAACAATGATTGAAGCTTTGTCCCAACATATTTAAATTAGAGAGATGATTTTGAGGCATTACTTTAGATTCGCTTGAATAATAAAATATATATTGCCTATTGAATTCATAATAAGACTGGTCATATGCCAACAGCTGCGTTTTTGACAATCGAAACTGTATAAAGATTTCAATTTCCTGATAAATTCTTCGACTTTGCTAAATATACTAAATATTCGATATGCCAAAATGTGAATGTCGCTCAATTACTCCCTCTTGACCCTGATGCTACGTAATGTCTTAATTCGCCAATACATATTAAATTATCGAGAATTCTAGGAGATTTTCATATATTAATTATCATTACATTTATTTTAAAATTATCGATAAAATTCGTTCTGTTCGTGACACACACAGAAACTTTTGGTTACCTGACTTAATTTCATATTGGAACGGAAAGGGTTAATCATTAAAATCAATATGTTTCTCACTTGAAGATTCTTCAGCGTACATATTTCATCTGGGAGTGAAGTAATTCTGTTTCCGTGCAAATCAAGGATCTGAAAAATAGAGCATTTAGAAACTTTCTAACTTAAGGGTGAAATTGTGAGATATCGTGTATCATCTTTTTATCCTTCCTATACTGTATGCTTCCTTCTAGTTCAGGGGCGGGCAAACTAAGGCCCACAAGGTCTTCTTGTGCGGCCCGCGAACTTCCTCGCAAGGCGATGTCAATTTGTGTGGTCCAGATTTTCGCACAGAAAAATGCATTTAACGAGACTACAAGGAGATTTCGCAGCCATGTTGCAAACACATTTGCATGAATAATAATTGCGTTTTTGTGTGGAAATAACATTTTGTAAATATACTTTGTTGAATGCGGCCGGTGAGAGATTCACAGACCTCCATGCGACCCGTGGAGAAAAAAAGTTTGTCCACTATTTCTAGTTGGACATTTGTATCATTTTGATTCACTCATCTCACATCTTTTTGTATGAATATGACTTTGTGTCGTAATTATAGAAACAAAATTCGGTTAGATAGATGGATAGAATTTTTAATTTTCGTCATTTTGAAATACAAAATTTTGAAAACAGCGGTGAGTATAGAAAAATATGGCACGACACTAAAACCAACTGAATGGTTTATGACATTGCAAGATGCAATATGGTGACAACCATGAAGTGTTTCTTCCATTTTTTTGTGTGTAAAAAAAAGCACATAAAATAAAAATTGGATAGTAATGCATTATCCCAATTCATATTTTTTTTTTAATTTCATGAATTCCACTTTTTTTTCTTCTATCAACAATAATTCCTGCTCATGAACAAACATCAATACGAACAATAACAATAATAAAATGATCCCTACCCATTAACAAATATTCACTTGAACTTTCTACAGATATAACATAACCTAAGTACAGGTCAAAGTGTAAAGGTCGCCATAAAATGTACTCACCCTCAAACTGAGGAGGTCAGATATCTTTCCCCCCATCTTCAAATTCTTGAGCATGTTCGAGTGAAGCAGGAGGGATTCTTTCTGTAAGACTTTGCACAAACTGAAGACACTCGAGGGCATCTCGAGCAGCTCGCAAGACGAGAGGTCGTAGACTTTGTCGGGACTCTCTTTCGCAAGGTACATCAAGTGCTCCATCCGTTTCCTCCCCTCTTTACTCTGCTTCTTGTTCTTCTTAAAAATACTCATTTTGCCTGTTACGGGCAGCCTGTCGCTATAGCGACGGTCGCTATGGTAATCTCTATTTAATTTTAATATCTGGTGCAAAAAAGAGAAAAAACATTTCAGACAGGAATGGAGACGCTTAAAAATGGCACAAAAAGCATCAAACATAAAAAAAACGAAAGCACGATTCAAATTTTAGACGAAAGCATCACAATTTTATAGAATTAGAATGCATCAAAAATCTAGGATAGAGACATTTCTAAACTCTTACATTGAAATTCGATTATATCTGGGTTTTAGAGGCACTCAACATTTGTGAATTACAAACATACTTTTCAGAAATATAAATTAGCTCAAATAAATTTGAAACAACATGAAAACATAACTCCAATTGTCACTGTTACTGTGAATAGGTGACTGAGGGACATTTTGTCTGACATAAGTATTTCAGTGAGATAATGAATAATATAGCAATGCTCGAAGTCTGTGTGACTACTGGGAATTACTGGTCACAAAAAAATAAGGAAGTACAATACAATACAAAGGAAACATACACTATACTTAGTAATGTACAGTACTGTACGGATCAATAGGTACTCGACCAAAATGTCCCTTATATGGATTGAAGGCTGTTCTTGACTAATACATTTATGTTTCAACTTGACCAAGTTAATCTTTGGCCTTTACATTAGAAATAGAATATTCTGTTTTTCACACTTAAAATGGATATTTTAATAAAAATATACTATTTTTAGTATTTTTGTCAAACAACGTAATGAAATTACCTCAATACAAAAGAATTAATTATTTATCTGTGAACCTCTAATATTAATATTATTTTTCTTACAATGGCAGTGATAGAGAAAAGAGCAATATAAAATAATGGAACAAATTTCTTGAACAAAAGATTGGCAGACATATATAGACATAATAGTCACGGTATACAGACATTTCGCCAACATTTGAAAAATTATACCCTGCAAATGATGGCGAAATGTCGGGAATTCATAGTCGACACATTTAAGTGTTTGATAAATACATTTGAGTTAGAATTGGGACTAACTGTCATTTGACCGTTTGGCTCTGTCGAACATTAGCCTGTTGGCCTTATATCTTTGTTGATTATTTAGCTGTTAATCTTTTACCAACAAACCTCATAAATATGTCGAAAAAGTCTTCTAATTAACCAGAGATTGTGAAAAGCCGTGTAGCAAACCTTTTATCCTTTCTCTATGCTCCCCTTCTAATTGCCGATCCGTATGTGGCATAAGCCACAAGGATGTCCAAACAAGAATTATAGAATACAATTATAATATCTTGTTCATACACAATTATGAAACTTTTAATTGTGTACGAACAAGACTAAGTCTGATATTATATTTGTCTTCTGATTAAACTTGATACAAAATATTTACACTGTTCCTGAACCCAAATATATTTAACGACATTCTCTGTTAACAAAGAACAGCAAAATGAACACCATAAGGTAGATGGTAACAACTAGCACACATTTTACAGTAGAATAATAAAACAATAGATTTAACTTGCTGGCTGCTGCCTCAACTTACTTCACTAAGAGCAAAGAATGATGTCATATGAGATCTCACATTATCATTAGAATCATTTATGGTACGTAATATGTGGGTGTCACAGATTACTCATGTTAGCATGTAGGTATTACATCACAATCAGGAAGTTCATTAATAACACATGCATGCTAAGTTAATGAAGTATGGTAGTATTTCACTTCAATGTTATGTCAGTTCCAAAAATAATTGATTAAAATCCATTTTATGTTTAATATTGATTACTGAGACAAACGTGTTAGTAGACTTTTCAAAAATAAAATCTTACTGACTCTCTGAGGTATAAAACCATTTGCATATCATCCAGCGAGTCATATACACATTGGAATATCATCAAAGATTTTACAAAACGAGTAGCAATAAGTAAACTACAAATAAATCTTCAGTCTCTATTGGTAGCATAGCCTTCTCGATTGGTATAATTTAATACAACTACGTAAATCTATTTATGAAATCCATATTGAAAAAGACTCAACCCAAGACATCCCATTACCAGACTAGAATATGACCAGCATTATGTAAGAATAAATTCAAAGCCCCTGAAACGAGTGACACTAATCATGGAAAAGCCCTATAAAAGTAAGATACAACATTAGTTTTCATTTGTGGCCAGCGACTTGTATGTTTTGTGCTGAAGTGGTCCGCAATGTCAATGACCCTGATTTAGTAAATTGGTGGCTTTACCATAGTAATAATGCTGGTGATCAAAGTGTGGGTAAATTCTATGAAAAAATAGAAGGCCCAACACTAATAATTATGATTGTAATTATTTGATGTTAAATCACAGGTTGGAGATGTGTGTCCCATACAGTCCATACACAAAAGAATTATAAATGAGTTTCTCTGTACATAAGCAAAAATAAGGTTATACAGTAGAATTCGGTTAATACATTCACCTCGGGACCAGGCAAGTTCGGATGTAACAAGCGGTGGTTCTATTATGCAATGTAGGCTAGAACAAGCAAGACACTTCGGCTGCAAAAAGAAGACTGCTTCAGCTGCAAAGACAAACTGCTTTAACTGCAATAACTGCTGTTCTAAAACAGTCTGCTCATAATCGGCTATTGTTTCTTCACAGTAAAGCCATTATTTTCGTTCATAATAGGCCATTATTCGTACACAGTAAAGAACAATATACCTGCATGGGGAATCAAAAGTGGATGTATTAAGCGGGCTTATTGGCCGGATGGTTTGATCAGTGTTCATTCATTTGGGGCAAAATATAACTAGATGTATTGAAATGAATAATTCCATTATTTCAAATTTTTTATAGCATTGATATCGCCCACCATCCACCCATTAATATGCTCTCTAACCCCTGAGATAAAAGGTTTTTGACGCCTCTCCTTTAATATATACAGAAAGCAATAAAACTGGAAATACACATCAAATGTCCATATACTATTCTTTATCATCAAGTCCTTGGCAAAACTTTTACAATAGAAGAATTTGAATTTTTCAAACTTTTTAAATACTTCAAGTTGATGGCTGGGTAATCAAACAATGGTGGCTATTTTAAGTTGTAAATTGCAAGTATTCTGTATCCTCTTTCAAATGAATATAGTGTGAAGCTTTTATGTGAAGTAATAAAAAAATATGTAAATTTTTCCCAAGGGTGTGCACTGTGCAGATTGGAAAAACTAAGTAAGTTGAAATATGATTACCAACTTAATTTCCTACTGGCACGGAAAGGGTTAAGATTTGAAAAAGCAGCAAAAACTGGAAACACACATCAAATGTCCATATACCATACTTTATCATCAAGTTCTTAGCAAAACTTTACAATAGAACAGTGGTTCTTAACCTGTGGTACATGCACCCTGAAGGGGTTCGAGAGCCAGTTCTTGGGGGTGCGAGCGAAGAGTCAAGAAATATAATTTATTTTTTCGTTTTACTGCAAATCATTTCAACTCGTTAACAACAATGATTGCCAGAAGGTAAACATTTCACGAGGATGCAGCATAGAATACTTAATTGATCTCAATTAAGCTAAGATAAACCAAAACCAATTCCCGATCAGCGTAATTTCTTCACCATTTTAAAATGTTGTTCGTATTGTATCAGCTGCTGAATCGAATAGTGGAAATATTTTACAGAACGCAAAATTTTCGCCTTCGGCCTTCGACACACATTTGTTTCTTGTTTTACAGTTTTGCTGTAAAACTATATACATGCAGGGCACAATAGAGGAAATTTGGGAGGCCTGTCATTTTGACAGGCTCGGCCAGTCGAAGCCTGTCAAAACTGTTGTTTGGCCTGTCAAATTATTTGCCTTAAAAAAAAACGTAAGGGACATAAGTGCGAGAAGTGGCGTGCAGAGAGAGAAATTTATTTTCCTTTATAATGCCGCTTGTTACAAAAAGTATATTGAGGACGTTCATCATTCGAAAAATGAACTTTTACGTTCATCGTATGAAAAACAAACTTTTACAATTGAGTTATTTTGTGTCCTGTTTAATTCTGCATTGAAATCACAAATATTTCTGCCATTTTATAGCCGGTCATTTTGACCGGTGTCAAATTTTGACGACCGATGACTGGCCGTTATTTAGTGCCCTGTACGGTACATGGAATTTTCTGAATTTGATTAACGGAATGCATGGAAGAGAACTTTTATCTACTGAGCACATGTCTTTCTATCTATAGTTTAGGGTTCAATCATGCTTCCGAAAAAATGAATGTTTTTTTCACCTATGCACTAGGGGTGCGGGATGAAGTTTCAGAATCACAGGGGGTGCCGGGATACAAAAAGGTTAAGAACCACTACAATAGAAGAGCATTTTTTAAGATTAAACATTGGCAAAGCTCACATATCACTCCCAGGAACTTTCCATTCCAATTTTCTTCCTTCTTCGTACATTGTCTTCAATGTAGTTTGCTGGAATTTACTCACTTGAGTCTCCTTCTCTGTTAATTCCAAGTACTTCTTGTAAAGGTTCAGAGCCGTGCAAGCGTCTTCTATGCTGTCGTGATTCTTCTCTTGAATCTTCTTTTCCAGGAAGTACCAAGCGAGAAATCGGAGCGAAATGAACCTTTTTCGAGGGAGATGAAACAGAGAAACAGTGTCTCGGACTTGTGAAGACGGAACTACGATATTTAACACTTTAAAGTCTTTTCTGAGTCCGTGTCCAACAATGATACATCCACAATGTATAAGATAACTCAGCTTGCTGTAAGTCAGCTTCAAAGTCGAAAGATGCTTGCAGGAGATGGAAGCATCGAGGTCTCCTGGATTAATGCCAGAGAATTTAGTCAAATAGTCGACGACCTGCTCCTGCGTCGATATATAGTCATCGATGAATGGGATGCCCATCATATCTCCCTCCCCACGGACCACTGTTACCCTAGCAACGGACATGTGACTCGGCTTTATCGTCGACCTTGTTCCGTCGCTATGGAGTTCTGCTTCTTCATTGTTCAAGGTCACAAATTCCGCATCTAGAGCAACAAGCATTCCACGCTGAGTTGGGAGATCAGGGGGCATGAGTGGGGTAAAGGTAATGGGGGCTGGAGATTGGGGGTGACCTTTTGATAAACTTTCAGAAGGTGACAAGATCGAAGCTGTAATGGGGAACGTGGCGTTGAAGTCATACCTGGTAAAAGAAAAGCAAATTGTAAAAAATTCACGCAGTATGTCATGCAAATAGTTGATGTAAAATCGCATGTTTCGGATATAGGCCACTCCATGCTTAATCATCACGAAAAATGAAAATTTTTAACCATGAAAAATGGATTTGCATGAAATTTGGATAGATTGTTATGTTACATATTGAAAGTTATTTCAATCAACATCATTTTTTAGAATATTTCAAATCGTTTAAAAATTTCATCACTAGATGGAGATTCCCATACTGAGCACACAATTTTACAACGAATTGAAGAAAAAGATCAATTACTCAACAACGAAACAACTTTGAAAGCTAAAAATTTGTAATTACCCATCATTTAATGGGACAAAAAATTCAAATATAACAATGAAATAAACATATTGTCTTTTCTTAAACTTTGAACATGTTTATCAGACTCTTGTGATTAAGTGACCAAGGACTCCTTGCTGATTTACATCAGTCGAGGGCCAACTCTCAGCACTACTGCAATGCTGCTAAGCAGAAATAACAACGATCCATATTATTTTGGGAGTTGGAAAAGGATTTGATTTAAACGAGATAAAAAATAATGAATAAAAAACTCAGGAATTTTTAACAGAACTTGTCAGATACAAAGTTAAGTCAAAAACATTAACAAAACACAGTAAAACACGAAACTTAAGTTAAGCACATCATTATTTCCACATGAACATTACTTAATAACACAGTTCCATGACCCCACTAGAAAACACTCTGCGACCCCCAGGTTGAGAACCACTAGCCAATAGTAAAAAATACCAGTCTAGGCCAGAGGTTCTCAACTGGGGGCCGGTGTACCCCAAGGGGACCATGAGACCTTCGCCGGGGGGCCACGAGCAGGCTATGTTTAACTGTTGCGTGCCGAATAACTCCATTGGGTCTTGCATTGTTTTGACGGCAGGTTGCCATGAGGATCTCGGTGGGGGGGTCATGGAGCATAAAAGGCTGAGAACCACTGGCCTAGTTCAAATCCACAACCATAAGTGAAGCAAAATCATTACAAACCTCTGTGAGATATCTCGACGAGCATAGTAAAATACAGCCGGGATTTTCCATTGTAAATCGAAATCCACGGCCTCTACTGCATCAACTGAACAAATCTGGAAATCATTGAAGAGATACCATTGCATGTGGGTGACTCCTTCCTTTTTCTGAATAATCAAATTATAACATTGAATCGAGTGTGACACATCTTACTAATCTGAAAGCTCAATGATGTCTCTAATTTAACTTTAATTCGTTACTTTTATGATTTTAATAAATATAAAATGTAAATTTTGTAGCATTCTGAGGATTGGGCTTGATTTACAAGTTCTAGATGAACGGATTTTGCTCACTAAATTACGGAGTGACATTTACCTATTCCGTAAGTTACAGAACAACTCACTAATTTAATATCTGAATATCTATTACCTAAGCCAAAAAATAAAAGCAAGATACAAAATTTAGTTTTCATTTGTGGCCCGCGACTTGTATGTTTAGTGCTGAAGTGGCCAGTGATGTCAAAGAAGTTGGACCACCCTGACTTAGAAGTATGTCAAATGCGTTGTTTACTTCATATTTCGCACAACACTTGAACATTGAGTCCTATGTACCAGTATTGGGTTCCAACACCCCTAGGGGGTAGGTTACCCCAACCAAGATTCCTCCACCCCAAGAACTGACCTGATGATATTTCTCCCCCACGTTGATATGAGCGACAAGATTTCCTCCAGTTCGAGGGTCGATGATGTGGCAGACGGACACGTAAAGGTCATAGGTCACTTCCTGAATTCCATCCACCTCTGAAGGTTCGCTTGTGGACTTCTTAGATGTTTTAGTGTCACATGACGTCACCTTGAATTCACCTTCATTCGTCAACTGCATTTTGATGCTCAATGGAACCCAAGTGGATTTATTTTGTTGATCAAAGGAAAGATCGAGTCCCTCTTTTTCCGCAAAGATGTTCCAAGCGTCGCTGCTATTGCTGAGATTCTGCTCCTCCTTCTCTGCATCGACATCTTCCTCTTTTACTCCGTTCTTCTTCTCCTCCGCTGACTCGGCTGCCTTCTGCGCGTTCATCTGCTGGACCAACTCAGTCTGAATCTTCCAAAATTGACATTCTTCGTCACGGTTGAGTCCACAATTGATGGCCAGGACGTCTGGTAGGGAACTCGGAGACTTATGCTGGACCATTGGCTGATATGTTTCTGATTGGGGGTCCCAGGATTTGGTTTGGACTTTGGAACAAATACTACGAGTTAGGATATCAGTGAAGGGTACAGGCTCGGGGCTCTCTCCTGGAGGGGGTAAAGGTGGGTAATTGAGGGTGAATAGAAACTGTATTGTGGAGCGTTCGCTCATATTTCCATTGCGAAACTGTGTGACGATTCTCAGTTCTGTCCCGAAAACTTTTTCAATCAGAGTTTTGTCTGGTTCAATTTCTGTGTTATCAGACTGATACGGGCTCGGAAATTCCTCTCTTCGAGGGACTTGGGACATTTCTGTTTGTAACTGCTGCAGAATGAAGCAATTCCAGTTCTGAACCAGTTGCGACAAGTTACTGTGTGTTGAGGTTCCGACTTGCTCAGGAGAGGAAGCCGATTGGACGAGGCCAAGTGCAGTTGCTTCTGGAATTGTACGGAAAGCCCTGAGAAAGTTGCTGGCTTGTAACACACCACCTGCCAGAAAATAAATATCTATGAGTTTGAAATTTTTAACAAAATAAAATAAAAGGTATCTTAGTGAGGTAATGTTGTCAATAATAAAATGAAAATGCTTAAAAAATAACAAAAAATTATTTTTTTAGTTTTTAAGCCAAATAATATTTACTGTTACTGTACTTATAATATTGGTCATAAAAACCATTATTATAAAAAGAAGCTATAAACAAGGGCACTCCCAATTCAAGGGAATCGAAACACTAATTTACGGAAGGTGCTGGAAAGCGGGAAACTAGCAATGATAATTACGGTAGTTGCGGAAATACTGGTATCAAATCAAATATCAACTTAACAATAATCCTTACCCAAACCCTAAATCTAACCCAAACCCTAATCCTAACCTTAACCCTCCTTAAATTAGGATTGCTAGTTTCCAGCTCTCCCGCACCTTCCGTAAATCAGTGTTTCGATTCCTGCTTTCCGGTCTTCTGTAAATTAGTTGCCCTATAAATATTCCTCAAAAATTATGATTACAAAGGAAAATCGAGTGTTGCTGGGATGCAACCTGAAGTTGAACTTCAATAAGTGTCAACAGATCAAAAAAATAAAAATCAATCTCAACTTGGTTATTTAGAGTTTCATATTGATTTAGTTGAAAATTTGTCACCACAAGGGCCGGGTATAGCCAATGATAATTCCACAGCACAAAAATTCAAACCACGCTCTGGACGAAATATTTTCAAAAATTTACTAACTCCGACACCTTCTAACGATGTTTCATATTGCTCAAACCAGTTTTAAGATGTCTTCAGAAAAAATCAAGTGAATTCTACTGGAATATCTTACCACTGAAGCTATTATATATTTTTTTTAATATTTGGAGAGTTTGGTATTTTTAATTGTGCAATTGGAGTCAGAAAACTGTCTTATTTCAACTTTTTGCAAACTAAATTCAGAAGGTGTTCACAGTAGTATAATTTTTACTTCCTAGCATATCATTAGGATGGTTGCTCAAACATATATACTACAGTTGAATACATTACAGATTTGTCAATGCTTTACATGAAGTTTATGCATGATGAAGGTCTACACAAAATTCATTCTTATCTTAACATTTAAACAGAGAGTCCAAACATAAAGGCCCGTATAATACTATTTTTGACTATTTGGCTTTGTTTGTTTAACAAAAATGACATGCTTGATTTTTCCTCCTCTTATCCTCATCTCCCACTACAAAGAAAGAGCACAAAGGGTGTTTGCTCGAAGCGAAAAATCTCTCGAAAAATAGTTGTTAAGAGAGACGAAAAAGGGGGCAAGCTCGCTTTCTTTATAAACAAAGTCATTTCAATTTGACCGTCCAGCAGAACACATCTAAGTAGTATATGTCAGTCGGAGCATTAATTACTCTCAATTTAAAATACACTAGAGTGTTATTTTCTTGTTTATACGGCGCATAAAAACTGCAGTAAATCGCATCTACCTTTTGACAGATCCTGCATTCGAAATAGGAAGCCAAGTTCCTCAGCAAGGTCGAATTCTTTCTCAAGGTTATGGTGCTGTAATAGTCCGCTGCGCAGCGGTTGCAGGAAGTACAGAATCTGCAGCATGCTGTTGCAATACGCATTCATGATGTTCGGATCAAGTCCAGCGAAGTTTGTCTTGTTGTAATGTTGGATCATTTCGTCTTCTTCGTACCCCAGTTTCGAGTATTTCAACATGATTTTTCTGTACTTTTTTGGAACCATATACAAGTGCGGTTGCTCCTCCCTACCCAGGGGTGAGTCTGGTACTGCTGCTTTCTTCCCTATCTTATCTTGAACTGCGATATCCTTCAATTTATACGGGACCTGATTCCGTTTTCTGTTTCCAGGATTGGGGGCGTATCCAATACCGTGAACTATCTTCATCATCTGTATTATACTGGGATCGATTGGTGGAGGTCTTCGACTGACTGGTATGCATTTTCTAACTGGCCAATCAGAGAGCAGCTTTTCCCTGCATATCGGCATGGCATACATGGACAGAGGTATCATCAGGTCATCTATGGGCACCGGCTCCACCTGTTCATGGATAGGCGCGAATTCAGGCATTTTTGGATACTGGTGAAACGTTGGACTGGCCGTGGAGGACCACAGTTGCAGGTGACCACCAGAGTCTCCAAAGGCTAGGACCTGCATGGAAGGGGACATGGAGAATCCACTCACACTTCCACACATGTTGTTTAACTGATAGATTGGTGTACTTGGCGTGATGGCAGCGTTATCCTCTATCATTAGAAACTGTCCGGACTCGGAAATAATGATCAGTCTTCGAGTGTAAGTCGGAATGAAGCGGATGAACGAAGCTTGAATGTGAGATTGGATAGGGGTCACTGACCTCATCATACGAAGGTCAAAGACTTTAACTAGTCTTTCTAACCCATATGTTTTGGGGATTGAGAGATCCATACCATGCCTTAATGAATATCCACATGTCACAAGTAAGTGTCCATGGATATCAAAGTCCGCCAAAGTACCAGAATGAGCGTTGAAAACATGCTGGGCTTTAAGCGAATCAGGATCCCTCAAAGTTATATCACCCGCCTCGTCCCCACAACAGATAAATCTGGGGGTGCTCCTAAAAATCGACACCCCGTTATTCATTTTCCCCTCCTCTGTAAAATCCCGGAGCTTAGCCATCCCAGTGGAGACATCCATCTCTATCAAGGAAGAAAACTTTCCTCCTAGGAGCATCCGAGAATCCTTGTACAACATCATAGATTGCATTTCCAGTCCTTTCTCCGGCAAATATTCAAACTCCTTCAAACCATGCTTCGAATGACAAGTCAACCGATCCTTTGTCAATGATAGGACTCGTCCCTTCATTGTTTCTATGCAGGCTACTGGTGATGTAGGATCAATCTGGAATATATTTTACATGTTAAATTCTGTCTCAGCAGACCTGTCAATGAAACAATGAAGGGGGTCGAAAGAAGGGCTACAAAATTCAGGGGTTGAGAAAATATATTTTATTAAATATTTACCGTAATTTTCCATATATAATACAATCGATTTGTAACCAAAATATCAAAAAAATGACTATTACCATGTATAATACGCACACTTGATTTGAGGGAAAAAAATGACATTTTTCGTTTAAAATATTTGTTCATGATTACGACATGATCAATACTGTCGAAAAATAAAGGAACAATAAATTGCCGGTAATCTTTTTGATAAAATTAAAAATTCCTTATATCCCTTTATATTACGCACCCACAAAATTGGCTGATTTTGACCGAAAATATTGCGTATTATATACGGAAAATTACAGTACTTGTAATTAAAGTACTTAAAACTACAGTACAGTTAGGGATGACCAAACCGGGTTATATATCCGGAATACATCCGGAATAGCTAGGTATTCCGAATATCATTCTTCATCTATTTAAGAATTCTGAATATTCGGA
>JAUELA010132973.1:0-15164 GCA_031471845.1 Boltenia villosa | reverse complement strand
TGCAGGGGTGGACATTTAGCCAACTTTTTTTTCTAATATATTTTTTCAAAAAATTCAAAAATTATATCTTAGGGTTACAGTTAGGTTTAGGTTTAGGGTAAGAGTTAGGGTATGGGTTAAGGGTTCGGGTTATAGTTAGGGTATGGGTTAAGGGTTCGGGTTATGGTTCGGGTTGGATTTAGGGTTAGGATTGGTGGTTAGGGTAAGGGCTAGGTTTAGGATTAATTAGGGTTCGGGTTCGGATTAGGGTTCGGTTAGGTTTAGGGTTCGGTTAGGTTTAGGGTTAGGATTGGTGGTTATGGTTAGGGTAAGGGTTGGGGTAGTGGTAGCGCCAGGGTTAGGATGGTGAGGTTCAGTTTTCGAAACAAAACAAAATCGAGAAAAAAATCAAAAAAATTAAGATTTTTTTTTCGAAAAAACAAACATTTTTTTTTTGAAAAAAAAATTTGGAAAAAAAAGTTCGAAAAAAAATGTTGGCTAAATGTCCACTTTTGCAACTATTGGCTATATGTCCGTTGGCTAAATGTCAGTTGGCTAAATGTCCGTTGGCTAAAAGTCCATTGGCTAAATGTCCGTTGGCTAAATGTACGGGATTCACTGTCAAGCTATGCTAGCTTGACAGTCTAATAATAAATACGTTTTCTTGGCCATGGTATTTGGCCATTTTTTATCATAAATTTGGCCATTAATGGTAAATATATCTGGCAACCCTGGTGTCGAAGTCAGGCAAATTACCTTGATTCACCATAGGCCTAATTGTATACCTAATACCTATTACTTATAGTTTATGACAGTATTGGCGTAAATGTATTATTATAATGTATATTGTTATGGTATAGTTAACATTCATAGTCCTTAAAATTCTCTTTATGTTATCCCTAATCAAAGTTATATAAATAAAACAAATTTGAAAATGTTCGTAAATATGACATCGCAGGCAAAAAGCTGTATTCAGCGAGTATGCGAGACCTGATATTACAATTTGATAGCAGCATCTAGGTTTATTGATTAAGCATACTTGGCAGCCCTGTTGTAAGAGAAGCTCTGATCCGTGATCCTCCTGATCCTCTACTTCTTTAACCGATATCAATTTTAAATTGGTCAGGGATTGCTGATTGCTCAAACTCAAACCTAGAACAGCAGGGAAATTGCTTGTGTTTATTGTTTAACCTGACTCCCGATATTAGCCTATAACATTAGACGTAAACCATCTAACCTGTATCCTGCTGAACGTTACTTACTTTTCACATGGCAATGCTCCAAGTAAGTTATTGTTATTATTAGCTTCCTTATTATACAATATATTGCTAATACGATAGTTCGGTGATGTTGGGCCATGCTTATGGCATAGCCAGTGAACCATGATGCATGGCTTTATTTTTTAGGGGGTTTGTGTTTTTTCTTACCATCATTTCAGTTAGTGCAGAAACTAAATAATTTTAGCTTAGAAAATATTGATATGTTGCCGCAATCTGTTTTGTGGTAAGTCCACAATGTTGTCCCTGTTTAAGCAATATTTTTAATCTTTTCTTAAATTTTGACTTTTTTTTAAATCTATTGAGTCTTTTGTTTAGGGCCAGTATCAAACATTTGAAGAAAAATGGCCTTTGATGCAGCCAATCATTCTGAAGTTGCTTAGTCAAGAATCGGTCACAAGAACAGAATGGCAGGTAAATGAACTTACTCTCATAGTCCTGCTGTCAATGATATACTGCCCATTTGTTAATCAATGTATCTATGATATCCTTATTTTAAAGCATGTGACTTTTACTGAGTCATAGTATAGCATACTGGTTTCCAAATAAAAATCAGAAGTATAAAAAAGCATTATAATTTTTTCTGTTCAATTTATATATGCCTAGGGTGGCCAAACGTACTGCTATAGGCAGGACAGTCCTGCTTTTGGGCACTCTGTCCTGCGCCACCTCAAGCAGGGCGCCAGTTTGTTCTTCCTTTTAGGGCCTGTCTAAAAAGAATAATATAAATTATGCTGAAATCAACATTTGGAATTTCGGGGAAAGGGGTAAAAAATCTAAGTACTATTAATATATAAATTTATAGACTCTATATCCATTGGTGAAGCAACTATTTGTTGGTTGGTTATCCACTACATAAACTTGTTCTGATAAGATACACCAAAGGTTGATACAAGTGCAACCACATGTAAGAAATTAATTAAAATGTTCTTCCTTCATTTTATAAAGAATCTCTTCTGGGATGTCCACGCAGTTTGCCTTTGGGATGAAGAAAGAGGAATCAATCAAGTCCATGATGCCCTAAAAAAGAATATACTGAATTTTATCAAAGATGCAACAGCTGTGAGTAAACTCTTGTACTGATGAAATATCAACTTTGTAGCTATCTTAAATCACTGAGTAACTTGTTTGCAGAGAGTCAAATTGCACAATGAAGATTCAGCACTCTTAAAGGCCTATATAACAGAATGGACCCAATTTTTCGATCAATGTCGGTATCTGCCTGAACCTTTCTTGACTTTGGAGAAGGGACTAGGGAAAGCAGAGGGTGTGTCATCAAAGCCCAGCACAAACGAGAAGACGAAAAAGGAGAGCATAGTTAGAAAGGTTTGTTTTTTTGAATTCATGATCAACTAAAATTGTGACAACAATTTATATCAATTCAATTCAATTTACTTTGTAATGTTCCTCCATTGTTTGATATTGAACAACAACTTTTCTTTCTAACCAGACTTAATCTCATGTTATTGGAACATTTTTACAATGATATAAAAAACACATCCCTAAGGTTAAAGTTGCTACTACCTGCAATCATGTATGAAGAATTACATTTTTAGCTTATGCTAGACAGCTGGAATGAAAATGTGTTCAGTGGCATACAACAACGTCTTCAAGACAGTGCTATGATTCTACTTCAAAATGAACGGAAAGGAATTTCATTTGATTCGCAGCTTGTAATTGGAGTGCGGCAGTCTTATGGTATTATAAGATCTACTTTAATCCTTTAGTTTGTTCGTCTATTACATTTCATTGTGTCCGTGTATCTTGGTATGTCGTAACATAAGCATGTTTGACATAAGCTAAAGAAATTCAAAACATTGGTAGCTTATAGGGTGTTAACTCTGACAAAAATATTGAAATCCAATATTTTTCAATTTTACAGGTAAAAATGGGGGTATATACGTTTTTCAATATTAGAACACAGATTAAAAATTTGACATCATGTGTTATAGTGTAAATATGATTCAATAATAAGGATACTCCAATATTTTTAGTCTTTGGAGTTATGGTATATGTTTTAAAAATTAGGGGTGGTATGTAGGTTGAGCATAGGAAAAGGGAAAGAAACAAAGGAAACAAAGAACAAGAATTTAACCATTTAATGCCTGTTTAAATGAACTATTTGGCTTTGTTTGTTTAACAAAAATAATATGTGTTATCCCAGGACAATAATATCCTTCTCTACGCATAAAATTCTAATAACTAATTCATCAATGCAGGGCACAATAGAGAAATTTTGGGAGGCCTGTCATTTTGACAGGCTTGGCCAATCGAAGCCTGTCAAAATTGTTGTTTGTCCTGTCAAATTATTTGCCTTAAAATCAATGCTTAAATGCGAAGTGGCGTGTAGAGACTAGAGAGAGAATGTTATTTTCCCTTATAATGCCGCTAATTACAAAAAGTAAATTGAGGACGTTCATCGTTCGAAAAACGAACCTTTACTTTCATCGTATAAAACACAAGCTTTAACAATTGAGTTATTTTGTGTCCTGTTTAATTTCGCATTGAAAACACTGCCATTTTATAGCCAGTCATTTTGACCGGCGTCAAATTTTGATGACTGTCAAAGCCTTTAAATTCAAATGACTGGCCATTATTTTGTGCCCTGCAATGAGATCAAAAAAACCCTTCAAGTAAATAACAAGCTTGAAATTAGCATGTTCACTCTCTTTTTTCTCAGTGAATCTGTGCTCAGATGCAGAGGACAGACTAAAAATATATCGTGAGCATTTTGAATCTGCATATATCAATGCCACACAAGCACATTATCATTCAGAAGCTTCAACATATTTAAGTGAACATGGCGTGCGAGCGTATATGAGCTATGTAAGTATCGATTCATAAAATCTTATTTCAGGAGGCAAATGGATTAGTCTAGTCCTTGTCATTGAACATATTCTGACAGGCTCATCAAAAACTGAAGGAGGAGGAAGAAAGAGCAGAAAGGTATCTGGAAAGCTCATCCATACCCACTCTGGTTAAAAGTGTAGCCGATACACTTGTACACAAATTCATAAGCACACTTCTTTCCGAATGTCTTCCCCTCATTCAACAAAATGAAACTCAAGGTGAGGTACTCTCTAGACACGATAAATTTCAGTTTTGTTGTGTGTATTCTTAGGTCCCAAAAATTGAATAACTCAAAGTTGAGAATTGAGCTGTCGACTGCACTTTTAATGGTACATATATTTCACTTTAGAATTGAATCTTATGTTCACACTTATTGACCGCATACCTGATGGTGTTAAACCGATATTGGAGTGTCTGGAAAAGTACATTATCGAGGAAGGGAAAAGTAATATGTACGAGTCGAGGGAAATCATATCTGCGGTAGATGCTACTTCTGAACTCTTTTTTGTTGAATTACTCTATTTTTTCTTTTGTATCCATTGTTATATAATTATTGTCTCATCAGGATTCAGAGAAATATATCGATCAACTTTTAGTTCTGTTCAAAAAATTTTCAAAACTTGTCAAAGATTCGTTCAACGATGATCCTAGATTTCTTACAGTGAGGGATAAAGCATTCGAACAGGTTGTCAACGATTGCACTGTCTTCGAACTAGATTTGAATGTAAAGTCAAAAATGTAAGTTTGCATATTCAATAAAACACTCGTCTCAGACTGTAGGGAATTTCAAACTATAAAGTTCAATGATTTCATGCAACCAGGCCTTCAATGAAAATTCCTCCAGAGTCTAGGTGCCCAGAACTTCTTGCCAATTACTGTGACATGCTTCTCAGGAAAACGCCGTTAAGTAAAAAACTTTCCTCTGAGGAAATCGAAACTAAATTGAAGGAGGTGGTGAGTACTTTTGTTTTCAGTAAAAAAGAACTTTTAACTGTGCTGACATCCCCAAAATGTTGGTGAATATGTATATAATGGATTTTTTCAGCTACTAGTTCTGAAATATGTTTCCAACAAAGATGTTTTCATGAAATATCACAAAGCACATTTGACAAGAAGATTAATCTTGGGAACATCAGCAGATAATGAAAAGGAGGAAAACATGGTTGAGTGGTTGCGTGGCGTGAGTATATATATAGTATATACAAATTTATTTTCAAGAAATCAAATATATACTAAAATATATAACCACTGCCTTTTCAGGTTGGAATGCCAGCAGACTATGTTAACAAACTTGCTAGAATGTTCCAAGACATTAAGGTCAGCGAGGATCTGAATAGAAGGTTTAAAGAAGTCGCCCATGATGGTGCAGGTTGATATTTGGGATATTTGGCACTTCAGTAGTTTTTGATGTGAGTGTGGAATATACCGAAACTGTATTGTGTATTTTGCAGATATTGCAAACATAAAGATTCTAAATGCAGGGGCATGGGCCAGGCGTTCAGAAAGGGTTTCTGTAACTCTCCCATCTGAACTTGAGGATCTGATTCCTGAAGTGGAAGAATTTTACAAAAGTAATCACACTGGAAGAAAACTACAATGGCATCATCTCATGTCTAATGGAATTGTTAGTGATTTTAAATTTTAATTTTTCTGTTGAATATTTGCAAGGTGACATGACTTTTTTCAGATAACATTCAAAACTGATTTGGGACAGTATGATCTGGAAGTTACCACATTTCAACTAAGCGTCCTTTTCACTTGGAATCAGCGCCAACATGAAAGCATATCATTCGAGAATTTGCGCCTTGCAACGATGTTGCCGGACGCCGAACTTAGGAAGACAATCTGGGTGTGTAAAAGTCGAAAAATACACAATTCGTTTGCAAAGTTTAAAAATTTCAATTGAATTTTTTTCATCTTTGAATAGTCATTGGTAGTTTCACCTAAGACGAAGAGGCAAGTTCTACTTTGCAGTCACGAAGCGTCTTCACCGAAAAATTTCAACGATAGCACATTGTTTTCTATAAATCACCAATATGCTTTAATGTGAGTATAGGAAGAATTTTTTTCCATATGTTGTAAATCATAGAATAAAAATTCTCATAATACTTCTTCTTCCCACTTTAAAGAAAAAACGGGAAGGTTCAAAAACGAGGTCGAATTAATTTAATCGGAAGGTTGCAGCTGTCCACTGAACGAACTCGCGAAGAAGATAATGAAGGAATCCTTCAATTAAGAATACTTCGAACACAAGTAATCATTAGTTTTTACCAATTCTACTCTGTTCCAATCCTTTTTCTGACATACACTGTTGCTCTGATTTCAGGAGGCGATCGTTAAAATCCTCAAAATGAGAAAGCGAATAAATCATGCGCAGCTACAAACAGAGATGGTGGAAATGCTGAAAAACATGTTCTTGCCACAGAAGAAACTCATCAAACAACAAATAGAATGGTTGATTGAACACAAGTACATGAAACGGGACGATGACGATTTCAACATCTTTATCTACCTCGCATGAAATAATGTAATTGCAACCGGTTTTTGAAATGAATATTCGGTTTAAAATCACGGATAATTTAAAATATGCGAGATTTAGTATTCATCCTGACAATCGTCGGAATCATTTGTTATTCTTCATTGCTATCTGTTCTTTATTATCAAGTTACATTCATGTCGTCTCAATTCAAACTTATTGTAAATTATTGAAAATCTTATACTGCATTGTTTCAGTATTTCAATTCTTTAATTCGTCATATCACCTTTTTCTCTCCTCAAATCATGAATTTTCACCAGATAATTTTGTACCTTTTTTTTGTTATTTATTTTTCTTAGCGCTTGTGAACTAATTAATACGTTGCTACATAAAGTTCAAATAATGTATTACGATCTTTTGTTGTTCTAAAAGTGAAAGAAATTGTAGTGCGAGGAAGCCTTTGAGCACCTGGACAGTAGAAAGACTAGAGCAAAAAAAATCGGAATCGTATGACCAGTAGCAATCAAATCAAATTATCCAAGCGTCGTTACTATCTTGAAAATATACACCTATAGTAAAAAACAATCACTGGACCTATCTATCTACCTATCACTGATCTGGTCACTTTGCATGAGACCTAACTATATACCTTTCTAACTAAGAAGCAGCCATTTAATAATTACCGCATGTGAAGAAGGCAGTTTAATAAAATATCTTGTTCCGATGAAGCACAAGAGAACAATAATGTAAGAGACATTACATTTCTCAAGTAATTAAATTGTTAACAATAACATATTCAATTCGTGTGGCATGATGGAACAATTATTAAAGGGCCGGAGTACTGAGCATGCTGTGCGAATCACGTGACGAGAAAATGTGTCTTCTGATATTGTATGAATTAAAAGGCATAGATATAGTGAAGATAATCAGCAGGCCTAGTATATGCCAAGGTTGGTTGAGAGGTGAGCAATAAAATGAGGAATGGAAAGCGGCTAAACTCAGAAAACATTCTCACGATATATTTCAGTGCAATTTAACAACAGCAAATAAAATATAATCAAAATTAAGTGCAGACTCTATTTTTTCTTATAATAAGGCGAAAAAAATCAACATAAACCGCAATTTGCGTTTATAAAACGTTATATTATATCTAGAGTGTATTTACTTTTCTTTGGTATCATCTCTTTTTTTATCAATCATTAATAATGATAGGGATTTTCAAATCATAAAAATTTCGAATCGAATCTGATTGGAATTATTAAATGCTTTCGGTAATAAAACTTTACAAATTGCATTGTGCTTTTTTGGTGTAAACTTTTGATGATGGGAATGCGTATAATTTCAGCTCCAACAGATCTATAGTCAGTATTTATATTATTACATTTATCGAAAACAAGAAGATTGTCGCGTGATGGAAGCATATGTTTTCGAATTTTTGCTGTCACGAAATGCATATTTTCTCCTTCTCACACCTGTCGACGTTGCTTTATTATTCTAATCGTTTTATGTTTCGAATCAAGAGCGATTCGATTAGGAATCGAAGCTTTTATCACAACGGCTTATCTCCAGTCACTACCGAGTTATGAGTGGAATAAGGAAAGTTTCTTGCTTTTCAAAAAATACGTTTTGATACATCGCCAGCATTTCGAAATTGTAAGCTTGTGGTGCTGTTGGTCAATGCTTCGGTAAAGTACCAAATTATATCACTTGAAAACAGGAATTCTGGCCATGAAGTATTTCTAATATCTCTCGTCGAATACCATTGCGATTTCTATTAAATATCGTCTATTTCGTCTCCTGCGTAATAAGTCATCTTTTCCATGACATCTGTAAGTTCGGACATTTTATCGACAAGAAAAGTGTCTTCTTCTGCAGAGATAACATTTTCCAACTCTTGCAGCGCGATTTGGAAATCATTGGAAACTTCATCTCCTAAATTATCAAGCAAAATAGTTGGTAGGCCTAGTGAGAATTAGTTATATGATAACGAATGTTTTAGTATAAAGGCATGTTACCCGTTGACGTGAGTGTTGAACATTCACTGACTCTTGGGAGATTAGCTGATTTTAACACAGAAATCGATGATTCATGCGACGTGGTTGGTTCCGCTGATGCCGATACTTCCGCTTCATATTCACTAAGCGGAGGTGGAGGAGGAGCAACGAAGAGTGGATTGCCGCTGATATCACGCTGTAGAAATGAAGTTTGCTTTGTTATTATATGTCAGAAGAATAAAAAATCGTTGTTGAAGGTCATAAAATTCTTGATTCTCCGAAATTTAGATTAATAACACCTTAGCAGCTTTTCAACCTTTAACCGCGAAAATTTGTACCGTTTACCTACCTTCGTCGGGCCTGCAAGTGGCCGATTACTTGACTACTGAGAAGCATTTGTAATGGATGCTTTAAACATTTTATAGAATCTAGTCTAGAGTGTTGTCACTAATTTTAATTTGCTTGATATTCATTGTGAATGATAGTTGTTTGGCAACTTGTCCAAGTTTTACGTTTCACTTCACCCGTAATTGATATTCATTGTCACCTATCAATGATACGGCAATTATTTTAAAAGACCTAATGCTGTTGTAAATTCGCTATAATATATGAAATTAATAATTTAGTAAATGGATAAATTTATCCTAGTATTCCACAATCCGTCGTCTTGATGAAACTCGTACTACACTACCTCATGCCTTCTTTTGCTTTTCAGTAGCATGGTCATTGCTCCTTGTTTCTTTATATGGTATTGGAATTTTCATTGCAAATATTAGTACTGCACAAAATTAGATTTAGGACTTCACAAATTGATTTAGGACTGTACAAGCAGGGGTTTGCTGAACGTAAAATAAACCCGGATACTTGGATACTCAATGTATAGTCATGCAAAATCGTACAATTCAGTTTCCATACCTGGATGATAGGTATGTAGTGAGCAAGCATGTTTGATACTGCCTGAAGCGTCTTCAGATTGATGTGCAATCCTGATAAACCTTAGAATTAAAAACATGTATGTTATCTCATATTTAAATTTTGATAAGTTGGAAATAAATTCATGAACACAGAGTTATGGCCATTCGTGGAAAAAGAATACTGAATTATGATCACGATAATGTTTACAATTAACTAACTAATTCCTTCTTCACTACTTACTTCCTGTCTCCGCATCATCGTCGTCACTCTCAAGCATGATGCACATTCCATCATCGTCGTCGTCGTCATCTTCATCATAATCGTCATCATACCGGTCTTCGTCTCCTGACGAGGCTGTGTAATATCTGTATCACAATATTATTTCAGGTATTAAGCAGGTAATAAATAATTTGAAAACAAAACTAATGTTAAGAATAAGACGCATAAAACAGAATATCCATTCCAGTAGTGTCCCTAAATTAGATAAATGCAGACGGATAAAGGCGATTTTCCCAAATTACAAGTAAGTAAGAGTAAGTAAGCTTTGGTGAAGGTTGGGTAATAACTCACTTCGACTCACTATTTTACAGATATAATTTGATACCTGTCAGCGTCAGACTCCCGGCGTTGTTCAGTTCCCGGAAAAAGTACATTTACAGTGGATGTAATAGTAGGTAGGTATGCGTTTTTATGCTCTGGTGTCTTGACCACGCTTATTGCAATATTTGGAGACTTTGTTGGTTTTGGAGAAATCTTCGGTCGACTGCTTGCCATCATCTCTGATGACAGTCTTTTTATTGTCTCTTGACCAATCGATCCTGAAATATTTTAAAGCTAGGATAATGGTGACCGGGGAATATAAATTTTTTTGTTTGGGTATTTTGATTAGTGGTACCTTAGGAAAATATACCTTCATATGCCTGTGCTTTGGTTACTTGGTGTCCTGCATTCTATTAGTCAATTCGATGAAATTGTATTTTCTATCATTGTTTTAATTCATATTTTAATAGAAAGATGATGTCTCTTGAAAAATCATATGACTAATTCTTTGTTTGCATATACTGTGAAAAATTCCAAATGCAAATAGATTCTGTGTGAAACGAGCATGCTGCACTATTTATGCACAAAGTGTTTTTATAGTTACGTATTTCCGTTTCCAATACTCACTTGAAAAATGTCTTATTGTCTTTTCTCTTATGGAGGTGGGAGCGAAGTCGATGGTTGACGCAGTGCAGATTTGCGTCATAACCGCATAATAACAAATTTTATATTGATTGTCCTGTAATAGCAATATCCATCTGAAAAAAACGAATGCATTTGAAACAATGCATACAGTTCATTACACTTCCTTGTGTTTTTATTTCCAATATAATATTATGTAATAAAATGAGTATTTTCTATTAAGATTCGAATATTTTTAGTCGAGTCACGGACCCCCTCTCTAGAAAAATGCATATGAACATGTCAGGCCCGTCGCGCCTTTCGAGGGCTCCCCTGCAAAGAAAACTGGGAGAGAGCCATTTCGAACGGTGGCGTCATATGACTGAGTGCGTCGTAATCAAGGCTAAATATAATTTCTTATCATGGAATAACATTCGTACAGCTTTAATAATTAGTAATTTTGATGGAATTAAATTTTATATTTGAGGGCACGGGGACACGTGACATCCCTCCTGGATCCGCTACTGCCGCAACAAAATAAGTCAGCGCAACAAAATGTTTCGTTATTTTGGACCTAGTTTTCTGAGATTGATTTTTTTTTTTCGGTACCGGCCTACATTTTTCATAATCTCATAACGTCGACATGAACGCTATTTGGCAACACAAAATAAAAACGGAGTCCGAGCTAAATTTCTCACTTATTACGTCGCAATACATGTTTTAAAATGTTCTGTTTCGTAACAATGACCAATACCATATTGGGTTGTTACAAAGATGGCTACATTCGATTATTCCGATGCAATCAATAAGATTGGTTGATTTATCTTTCATATTTTGGGGCTCCCCATTTTTTTTTTGGGGGGGGGGGGGGGGGGTGCGTTTTGCACACAATAATTGTAACAAAAGTTCATATCAATGAGAAGGTCGCACCGGCACCGTCGAGCGATAATACAAATCGTCAAATAAAAAAGTACCTTGTAACTTTATTATAGTATATAGATACAAGATGATAAATTATTTTTTTCATCTGACCTTCGCAGACCCCCTGAAGACCTTCCACGGACCCCAAGGGAGAAACGTATAAAATATGATCCATATTACATGTGCGAACGGTGGCAACAAAAAACTACGAGGATGCAATATGCATTCGAAGAGGATATATCGTATTTACATTTTTATAGTTAGTTTAGTAAGCTTGAGGCAAATATTGCCCCTTTTCTCATTATTTCATATTAATATATTTCAAGAATAAAAAATGCAAAACAGTATAAATTACGGGTAAACTGTATAAGTTGACAGGTGTATAAGTGACTCCAGAAATGAAAGACCACAAGTCATGTTGCGCGTCCGTTGTAATGTTTAGTTCATGTGAATTTTCCAATGTGTATCATTTCAACGTAAGTGCATATTTTGATCAATTGAAATGACATCACATCACATGTTAAAATAGAAGGGTAATGGAAGTATTTCGTTTGAATTTGTGTTCATATTAGGTAATAGAACATTAATTAATTACTCAACAAAATCCTTTCTGTAGTACGCTGATTTAGCAGGCAACACAATTGCTGATGAAATCGAATCACAGCCAGATTTTGAAAATCTATTCTTGCCTGCACCACGTTTAGTTTTTTATTGTTTTGAGATACATTATACATTTTGATAATATCTTACTTTCAGTTATGATTGATCAAAAGAACGAACACTAACTTATTAGTTATTGGTGCAACGTAGTATTAAAATGTAATAGCACATTTGATGACAAGATTTGTCATATGATGTGACTAACTAAGTGAATAAGTTCAGTCTGGTTTAAATTTGTAACTGGTGGATTGAATGACAGTTTCAAGGTACCCTAAATTTTAATAAAGTTGTGAGCTAATAAGTCGGTCTTTGGGGTTTGTACAATTACATACATGAATTACATAGAAACAATGGGAGGATATGAGAAACGGATGTAATTATTCAAGCATTCTCAATGGTGCCATTTTCCATTACAAGTTCAAATTTCACTAAAACAGTTATTTCTTATGAAATTTCAAAAGGGTAAAACATATATAGGGCCTATATATATTATCAGGGCCATTTAAATCGTGTTCTTATTTGTTTGTGTTTACATATTATACATATTAAATACACATAGCGCAAAGACACAATATCAATTCAAATTATTGGATGAACATGACGAGAATGTTCAATCGAATATTTTAAAACTCGGTGACTGAAAATATATTCTACTTATATGTCGAATACTTTCTAGCGATCTAGGCTACACACTCCTCCAGTTTACATCCTGATTTAATTAGACAATACTTGTTGTCAAAATAAGGTTGCTGTATTAGCGTTCTCTTAAGTTACATAACTCTTGCCTTTGATGTATTGTATCAGGAAAAAATGGTGGGTTGGGAGTGGCGTTCAGTATCAATAGAGCAGGGTTCTTTCGATCCAGGCACAAAAAAATCATAAAAATTCCTAAAAAGAATATTTCTAACCCTGATATTTCAACACTCTAAATACTAATCCTAACTGCTAAAATGTTACCCACTAACCCCGAGGTTCTAACAAAATTCCAGGTACTTATTTGATTTGTTATTTAGAAAATACAATATTCCTCCTCTGTTTCAATATATAAAATACGCCGAAAGACATACAAGAATTTATAACTCAGATGTATTGAGTGAATGATGCTTGTTTTATGTAGCCAGAACTTAATAGAACTAATTGACACTAACTGACAATTGGTAGAACTAATTCTAAAATTTATCTCGTGTAGTCCTCAATAGGTATAGTCTGCTTGTGCTTCCGCTCGTACTGGTTAGTTCACACCTGCATTATATTGCAATAGCCACATTACGTCATAACTTTAGAGCAGGGCATTTTCACATACAGGCTATAGGAAGCCAATCAAATCAAATCAAAATTATCTCAAATATTCTAAATGTATTGAAAGTATTTTATATCAAATCGACTTCTTTAGATACCAAGGACACTTTTATTGTATGCTCAATGTTTACAAGTAGTAGGTAGATGTTAATAAATAAGTCTTTCTATAGCTTTAAAAATCAACCATGAAGAGAATAGATGACTTTCCTAACTTTATTTATCTCTCTTACATCTGATTTGAATACAATTAGCATATAAACCGACTTACATAGCAATGTCCATGACTATACTACCTGGAATCGATCTTTAACAGCAGACTTGTTTACTTTCTATTAGCTAATTGTTATTGAATATTCAATTCAAGCTAATGGAAGAGGGGGAAGTGACGTCACAGCTTGGCACTAGTTTTATCAGGAGAGTTTTTACAATGTTTTACAATGAGCTGATCCCGGAATCTAGTCATATTTGATGAATAGGCACACTTGCAAAAGTTGCTCATAATTGAGAGAATTCGAATAATTGTATATACAGTGGGAAATTCAGGGCCGGTCAGCTGCGGGAGTCCCTTAAAATAATCTATTTTTTCGAAACTCATTATTGTCAGTCATGAGGGGCGAATTGACTCATTGAGGTTCTTCTTAAAACAGTTGTTCTCGGGTAACATTCCCACTTGCAATTAGAGGTTACCCCAATTCTTCCTCCATTTATATTCAACATCCCAGTAGCAACACTACATGTCTTCCAACGATTATGTTTTTGGGGAGGCTCTTATGAGCATACTGATATTATTTTATCGATAGGAGTAAGCAGAATGGGCGAAGTAGGCCTACATCCCTTTGTTCAATGTTCATTCTTTCTCCTCTCACCTGGCCAATATTCGTCAATATTGATCAGATATGAATATTTTTGTAAACAGTTTCTATGCTGGTACATTGTACAGACTATCCCGGTAGAACCAGACTACGCTTACGTCACTATTTTCCCTCCGTATTATGAAAGTAATTCAGTATAGTTTCAGTACAGCCTACACTGCTTTCTCCAGTGTTGATAAGTGTGTCTAGCAGACACTGGTATACTGCTTTTTGAAATAATATTTTTGTTTTTACTCAACTGAAGTACGAACTGTAAAGCTGCAAAATAATCAAATTTAGCCTAGCCCGTATTGTTCTCATTGTACCTTTAAAATTATGATATATACAATAACTACTAATAATCATTGTTGCTACATAATGTACACATCACTGCCAGTGTCTCGTATCAATTCATAATTTACATTCAAATTCAAACTTTTCCTGCACTTTAAAACGATATCAACTGTTACATTCACAAATCCAAGTCATTTTCTACATACCATGCTGTGGAATGACTTAAAACGCAGCGTCAGTGATAACTGTAATTCAAGGAAGGATATAACTCAATGATGTCATTTCCGACTTTAGCTAACGTACGCATGATTTGAAGTGTTTAACCATTGCAGCATCGAATGAATAGAATATAAGCATGTCTGACAATAGTGAATCTAGGAGCAACATATAGGCAATCGATCGGGGTCTGAGTCATGTGAATGGTGCAAGTCGTGATTAATTAAAACATCCCTAATGACGTGTTGCAGGTTTCTTGTTCAATATTCAC
>JAUELA010132862.1:0-15166 GCA_031471845.1 Boltenia villosa | reverse complement strand
ACGTGCTCTTAAAACGTTGAGCTTACAAAATACGAACATCTTACGCTGCTATCTTGACATTTATCAAATATTCCAAATAATAAATCATCTGAATCTTTCAACTGCTGCTGCGAAGCACAATCGATCCATTTTCTGACGGATCCTAATATTTATTTTTCAAACCTTCGAAACCTCGTTCCGTTTGTTTCGAGTAAACACTCACAGCCCGGAGACTCTCACAACTGTCAATAAGACAGGTTCCATTTGTTATCCATATCTGGTGTTATACCCAAGAGCGGATATCGCGGTAAAATAACAAGGGGGTAATCTTTGGTACATTTTATGATGTCATTATGTACGTCACAAATTACAATTATATGTGTCTGATGCGTCTTTTCTTCTTTTTTAGTCAGAAATTTGTGCAATTTTTATTTCTTGAAACTTAATATTTAAGTGAAAAGTTTCAAATGTATTCATTCATCACTCTGTCTATCTAGAGTTCTAAAGACTATGTAACAAAAGAAAGATCGGTGAGGTACCATCTAGCAAGTGTTACAACCTAACCCTCAACATTTAGCCAACAGACGTTTCGCCATCGTTTGAAGATGGGACATTTTATCAACATTCAAAAAAAAAAGTTTCTTAGTGTGTCACTGTTCTCTAACCTTCACTTCAAACCTAACCTTACTACAAGATACAACTTTCGAATGTTGGGGACATTTTGTAAAATTTTTCTTTGTGTGTCACTAACTCTTACCCTAAACCCAAACCTACTCTAGGATATAACTTTTGAAATGTTCTTTGTCTAAATGTCTGGATACCATTTCAACCTTCCACTGTGTTGCGGAAATGTTGGCAGTGTAGGCCGCATATTTAGTCGCATATATAGAGAACATGCCGTTGATGTCACCCTTCTTTGAGGCAATTTATAAACATCACGGAGATGGAACAATTCAGTCAACAAAGTCGCCTAATGTAACACTTGAAACGAACCACAAAATCCTTTTAAAAACGCAAATGTTGATTCTGATAGACAAGTGACCTCGCCTATAATTAATATATTATATTATATAAGATATGGTATGAGTTATTTCATCCCGTCTCCCCTCGAGGAGGCTGTTTTATTTGCTCTGACAGATAAGAAGATATCAGAGAGCTCTCATGTTGGTTACTTTGGAATGAAAACAAATTTTTCTTATCTGGATGATTTGACAAAGTCTCCATCTGAGTTGCGAAGAGCCTCGAAAAATATTTATGTCATTTATGCATGGACCCATATGTGAAATTAGAGCTGATTGGAATTGAGAATGCTATTGTTTACAAATTTTACTGCGCGGAGCTTCGATAAAAAATTATGTGATTTATGCATATGCCCGATTTGTTTAAATTGGACTGATTGCCCAATAAGACCCAAAATAGCGACTTAAATTGGCTTATTTTATAGCATCTAATGCCAGCTCGATATAACACAAAGCTTATCTTATTAATCTCATGCAAAACAGAAAAATCTAATAAACATATTTTTATTAGGTTTTCAAGGGGTACTGGAGAAATTACCCATATTTAAGGGGTAAAAGGGTATGGAAATTGGCCAATGTCATAATATATATATCTATTTTATCTAAGTTACAAACTTTATCATGCTGGGCATTGATAATATAAATTGTACTATTTGGTTTGAACTGATTACGAAAGAATAGCCCAAAATGCCCATTTCTATTGTTTACAAATTTGACTGTAGCCAAACATCCCATTTTTTGATCTAAGAATCCAAACAATTCAGCTACGCCAGAAAGAAGAAGTGTTAAAACGTGGTTTTCGTTACAGTTGTTGGGCTGTGAGGGATAATTTTGCGCGGAAGTTAAATCAGGGAAACTTTTCAAAAGGAAAAGCTATTTAAATGTAAAAATCACTATCTCCGTGTGACAAAACAGCCGAATGCTACTTAATTTAGATTAGAAATATTATTCCGCTACTCGCCCAGCTATAAGAGACGGGAAAGCGGGAATCGAAACTCTTACTGTAGTTGTGGGAATACATTCATATTGCTTACAAATTTTATTGTAGCCAAACAACCTATTATATGATCTAAAGGCTGGAATACACGTACGCGGTAAACGCACGCGTTTTTTGGTTTGTTTCATTGCAACCACGCGGATACGTATGGAATTGAATTACGCGCGGTTATAATGAAACAAACCAAAAAACGCGCACGTTTACGCCAGCCTTAAGAATTCAAACATTTCAGTTACGTCATAGAAGAAGTGGTAAACCGCGATTAACGTTACAGGTCTCAAACGATCTTTAACTTTTTAATCTATTTAGTTAACAATCGAAATCTCATTCGTTCTTAATTACATTGTGACGAAACAATGGATTGTTTGTTTTCAAATTTCTGGACCGTGTGACTTCACTATCGGAACGACTTATCTTCTGCCCAGATTGCACATGGCTTTATGACGACATAATACTTCCTTTCGCGCAATACAAGGTTCAAGTAATTCAAATATAAACAAATCGAGGAATTTAAACTCAAGTCTCGGATTTAGGTAAGTCTTCGTCAAGAGAAATTGTATCTGAGTTGAATGTCCGACGAATTAGTGTATTTTCTGGGGTCTTAAACGAACCCTGAAAAGATCCTATATCAAGAAATTTGACGCTTGGAATTTTACCCATCAGGAAATATACCCATTTCAAATATATTAATGGTGAATAAGTGCAAATCAATACAGTGCCTAACTCTATTCCCATGTCAATTCGCACTAAAAGGGGGACTTTTCCTCCTTTAATAAATTCGAGATGGATAGATGATGTGCACTTCCATGTGAATCTAGTCAATAGGCATCAAAGTCTAGTTTTAAATTTTTCTCTTGAGTCTTGAGAAATTAAAATGAACTATTTTTCTGATAGATAAAAGCAATGTTAAAACACGAAACACTTAAATGCTAAACTAACACTGAAATATTTGCATAGTTATCCTTATTCATGCAGACATTTAATGAAAATTACCACCAAAAGTAAAGTAGGCAGGTAAGATATCATAATGCAATAACATTGTATAAATTACAATCAAATTGTAGGAATTATTGGTATACATGTTGCAAGCCTTTTATACATCTGAGCTATAGGAAAGTACTTAAAAAAAACTTCTTGTCAATAGGCATCAAGTCTAGTTTAAAAATTGTCTCCGAGTCTTGAGAAATAAAAATGAACTATTTTCTCTGATAAAAAAATCAATGATGAAATACGAAACTCTAATATGCTAAATCAACACTGAAATATTAGTGTTAGTTATCCTAACTCTATTCATGCGCAAATTTCATGAAGGTTACTATCGAAAGTAAAGTAGGCAGGTAATATATCACAATGCAGAAACATTCTACAAATTACAGTTCTCTGGGTACTCTTCAAAATCAGAACAAATATTTCGCCTTTATTAAAGATTTCAGTGGAGATGACATTTGAATTTAAATTTTAAAAAAATCTACAAATTACAATCAAAGTAGAAGGAATATTTGTTATACAGGTTGCGCGTCTTTTATACATCTGAGCTATAGGAAAGTACCGTATTTTTGCGTATATAGGACGCGTCTTATACACCATTTTACTCATCCCGCTCCATGGGTGCGTCTTATATTCGTGGGCGTCTTATCCAATTAATTTTTTACATGCATGAACGGTAAAATGTGTAATATTGACACAACCAAAAATGATGAATCAAATGTCTCATCAGAACGATTATTACGGTTGATATTAACGATTTGCATTCGATATTTTTCTCTCTAATTTTATCCTGCCAACCTTACTCCGCATGTGGTATGTACTTTCGAAGATACTTCGTCAATGTATGAAAAGTACCAAAAATGAGGTACCGCGCATGAAGCAACGCAACACTCGCTACAACAATAATTAGTTTCTTTCAATGTTCCATTCCTCGAACACCTATATCTTTGATGAAAACTTCATTACTTCTACAATATAGGGTTTGCTAAGTTCGACAGATGGCGAGATCGTATGCGTCGTATATTCGTGGGCGTCTTATATAAAATATTTTTACACAATTCGTCAAAACCGCGTCTTATAATTGGGTGCGTCTTATATCCGCGAAAATATGGTACTTTAAAAAACTTATTGAATTTGCTATACATATCTTAACTCAGCAGAAAACATAAATTCATCCATTTCAATCATTTGAAAATATTTGGTTTAGTTTTAAGTCGACAAATCTACTTAGTAAGGTTGAAGATGATAAATTATTATTTTCAAGGTCAAATTATACGGTCTTCAAGGTCATATGAGTCACGTGAGCAGCTTTAATCAATGCTTTGCCGCGCATTATTTACATTTTTGAATGTAACTTTATCTTATTGTAGTTTTTACTTTGTAATAAAAATCTTTCAAGAATGATTGATGCTTGTAACCTTTCAATTAGTAAATTTTACATAGTACCGTGACGACTGACTCCGCCAATTATATCATTAAAGTACTTATTTATGAGTGTGTTTATGTTTTATATACCATGAAATTGGACGTGGTAATGACAGTATTTATAGAGAGATCATATAAATTTTATATCTGAAATAATTTCAAGTGCATTGGCGTATAATTGTAATTGATGATGTCAGGGGAATCGGTGCACTATGATGGAAATTTTTGTAGGAAGTGAAAGCAGGAAAACTTTTCAAAGGAGAAGATATTTATATGTAAAAATCACCATCTCCGTGTGGCGAACAAGGAAAAGCGGGAAAGTGAGAATCGAAACACTAATTTACGGAAGGTTAGGGAAAGCGAGAAACTAGCAATCCTAAATACGGTAGTTGCGGGAATACGGGTATCAAATCAAATAGCAGCTTAACATTAACCCTTACCCTGATTCTAATCCGAACCCAAACCCAAACTATAATCTTCAGTAAAGTAAGATTGATAATTTCCCGCTCTACCGCACCTTCCGTAAATTAGTGTTTCGATTCCCGCTTACCCGACTTCCGTAAATTAGTTATTCCCCTTGGATCACTTATCCGCCACACGCAGGCAATCCCCAAACAATAGAGAAATATCCATCGACTTAGTATAATAAACGATTTTGAGAATACAAGCAATTAAAACATAATAATACACTGGAATCCGTCAAAAATACTATCTCATAATATTTAAAATGATGACGACATAATTATGACGTCATTCATGGATAAAATAGTTGGATCTCCTCCTTTTACATCCTCCTATACTTCCTTTTTATCTCGATTTACTATCCATCGCCCACACGACGGTCTCGTAACTACACAAGGACAAGAATAGATATGGAAACGCGTTGAAACAACACAAGAACGACCGAGACAGGATTCTACCTCAAGAGGGAGAAAGACAAACTTTGTAACAACGATGAAGTTGTTGTAGCTTTATGTTGTAGCAACGAAAGCAAGTACAAGAAGGTACAAGTACCTGGTACATATGTTTCAACGGATTGCCAAAGATAACGGTCGGAATTTGAAAGAAAACTCTAGAAGATATGAGATATTTATCAATCGCATTGAAGAATACACAAACAATCATGTTTAAGGATCAAATGTTGTAATGTTCTCAATGAATTCCTGCGTACTATAGATTACTTCAGCAGTAGTCAACTATGGATTTTGAAGACAAAATGAAAAATACTCGGACATATTACATGAAATAAGCCTGGAATTAAATATTCTTTCACTTTATTTTATATAAAAAAGAAGCGGCGTGGAATTTGGACCCTTTATTTGTATCGCATTCATATGATACAAGAACGATACGAACGAATTCAAAGAATTGGAAAATTTCTAAATTATAAACAATTTTCCATGATTCAAAATTGTTTCAGAAATTGTGTCTTCATAGAAGTTCATACATCATAGCATAAATAGCACGAAAACTCAATTTAGTAATATTAAATTTATGACGTCATAAATCGTGACGTGTTCACGCCATGAAATTTAACCCCTAGTTTCCAACTCTCGTCCCCATGTCAATTTTGCATATTTTTTACATTTAAAATAAACCGTTAGGGCTATTGAACAAAAGGGTCAAGTATGCGAAACTTGTCACAAGTGCATTCAAGGACTTCCGAAACCAAACTGACAATAACAACAAGTTATGATTGCAATTATACACAAGCATTGGTGGTTCAGTGGTAGAATTCTCGCCTGCCACGCGGGAGGCCCGGGTTCGATTCCCGGCCAATGCAATTTTCGTTAATTTAATTAACTTTACATGAATTTCATGCAAGATTCTGCACGAATGCCGAACCTTGGATCGATTAACGTATTTTGAGCTTCAAAAAACTCGTTTGATTCGTTTAAGACATTTTTTTTTTAAATCAAATCTTAGAATCGATATTTGATATTTTAATCTACTCAAGTAAATATATACTTGTAGTTGCCGATTTTGAAAACACAAAAAATTATCAATCAAAAAGTAACATTATTAAGTCACAAAGGTATCACATTCCCACACTATCACAAGTGGTTTGTTTATGACGCAACAAGGGATTTTTTATTCACAAGTTTGAAAGACGCTTCAACACATTTTATCAAATCCTACAAAACAATGAGTGACCAGTAGTTAGTCAGAAATTAATCCAATTTTCTCATTTCAGTAGTCACCCACTGACCACTTCTCTCAACTCTTCTATTTGCATTGTTAATCCCTTTCTATCCTGTTTGTTTTCGAAATCAGAATTCTGCCCCCGTTTTACGCGTACTTTTGCCTACATTGAAGTCTAGTGTTCCCAAACATAAAATTCCACATTCTATTTCCTATGATTCATACCGCATCCCGTATTAGATCTTATTTATTTAATGGGAACACTTTTTATACGAGATATCTCAATTGTGATTCAGCGTTTTGTGATATTACTCATCACTAGGGTGGATTAACTAGGATTTCCTCGGCGCGAAATTGAATCTACTTTGTCTGTGACGTCATAATGATTTAAGTTACAAACAATCTTATTTTTCGGTGACGTATTTCATTGTAAATTTCACCATTTTTGAATTGGTTTTGAAAGCTGAGAAAAAATAGCACAAACCTAATCTACGGAATTACGGATTTTGTTTCGTTTTAATACAAATTAGTATTATTAAATTCAGTATTAGTTAGGGAGGAGGGTTAGGGTAGGCTTATGTAATAGATATTTAGATATTAAATCAGTCTATCGATCCGTAACTTACGGAATCCGTAAAAATCATTCCGTAAATAAGTAAATTAGTGAGCAAAATCCGTAATCCGTTCATCCGTAACTCAGTAAATTAGGGTTGCCAAAAATATACTTACTGTATATAATTTAAGTTTGAGAAGAGGGGAGGATGTTCTCAATTTACAATCACTCGTAAGCTAACACGGACAACACTTAACTGGTATCACTAGTGGCGACCATCGTGTCTTGGGAGATTATTTTAGGGCCCGATTAACACATATATGTTAGCCTTCTACGTTTTGTCAGTATTTTATAAGTTTAAATGGTAATTCGCTTCTGCGCTGATTTGTTGGATTTAAAATACACATTGTAACGTTTGGTACTTCGACCAATCCTAAGCCACCTGCAAATATCACACATAACGTTATTATGAATAACCAGCCTACTCTCTGTTATAGATTCTTCACAAGTGCACTTGACTGACCTCTCGAATGACGTCATCCTCATTCAACGAATATTTTGTGAAAAGAAACAACAATGAATAAATGGAACTTAAGGTCGATTTCTGAGTTGTTTGAATTCAAAGTCAGACACATTTATGATGTCATTATGATGACCGCGGACGAATACAAACAGTGGGATTAAAGGATTAGTATTCATCCGCGTGAGTAATAAGGGGTTTACCTCATACTGATTATATACAAACAAGAAATTACACTTTTTGATCCAAAAAGATCATAAATCTGACAATCTTGTCAACTGGGTATTAACTTTTGAATACCTTGATTGTAACGTCATAAATAAAACATTTTCCCACGCGCGGGAATACTCAATTGAGAATTTGAAAGTACACGATAAAAAATAGGCATATGAGAGAAGGTTAACAACTTTAATCTGAACAGGGACAAATATAATATCATTTTTAATGCACGACATACATAGGGTATGGAATTTAACACTTAGAATTCTCTCAATATTTTTTTTTCAAAAAGCGTTTGATTTGGATATTGACTTCGTACCGAGCATGCTGGTGCCATGTCTCATTGGTGATTGTACTGATACTGTTAGAATGAGGCCAAATCCGTCTATTTCAACCATGCAACTTCGACTTCAAATTCCTAACGCGTTCAAATGTAGCTATTTCCACTGTACATGGGTAATCAAAATTTAAATATTAATATTTGACTGTTCAATTCAATTGCCGTGTAAAATATACCTGAAATCACTGGGGGTCTAAGACATTTTCATTTTAAAATTTTCAACAACAACTGTAAATTTTAACAGAGAAATCAAAGGCTTCATCTGGCAATCTCACATGTCTTAGTTTAGTACATATAGAGGGTTGAAAGCAAAAAGTGACTATATGTCCAAAAAGTGCCAAAATGAGTTAAGTCCACCAATGAGTTCAGACAGTGATGTAGTTTGTCTGCAATAAATGACAAAGCTACTATAAAGGGTTCAACTAGAATGCTAGAAATGACCATGTCCATTAATATAATTTTTTCGCCAGCAACAAATGTCTATGTCCCATTTTATCTCACAATTTATGTCAAAAATAATAATAAAGATAGAATGAATTCCTGATTTTAGCCGGCAGTTCAAATTTTAAAACTCGTTTTTCTCAAAACTACGATTTTGGAGATTCACTTTTGTAACCTTTTCATTTCCCATAACCATTTATGAGAATATGGTATTTAGCGATTACAAAATACACTGTAAAGAATGTTGATCCCTTCACGCTCAGCATAGAATCGTCCTACGCATTTTTATGGGTGGGTGAGCAGTCGAGTGCTTGAAATATTAACGATATAACACTCGATGAAAACACTTGAAACATACAGGTAGATGGGTCTCGAGTGGAATAGATTGGGCACTTGAGAATATTTCAACGGCTTAAGAAGATGGAATTAATTTCATATTTAATATTGTTGATATTGTGAGATGTTCCGAGATTGTTTGATGATGGAATATGTAGAAACAGGTGTTGTTGGTTCATAAGACTGTCCTATACCTTACGACCTAATGCACCTGGCCACTAATGAAGATTATGGCAACATTGCAAACTTTTATAGAAAGGCAAGGTTTAATCATATGCACTAACAAATATGACGTCAACTAAATCCAGCAGGCACTTACATTTGTAAGGAAGACACCTAGAAGCACCCTCCCCAGTTAGGAGGTATTAAAACAATCAAAACTTGTGCTGTAAACTGTATGAAAATTGTATAAGAATAGGTATGACTATATACACCTATCTTAAAGGTGTTACAATGAAGTTAATATTATACCCTCGCGCCGTGCAAGTTGACGAGAGTGTATATGCCTCCAATATATCGCAATAATCATCATAATTTATACCTTACGACCAAATGCACCTGGTCACTAGTGAAATTATAGCAACACTGCGAACTTTAATAAAAAGGTAAATTATAATCATAGGCACTAACAAAATATGACGTCAACCAAATCCCGCAGGCACTTACATATATAAGGAAGACACATAGAAACCACCTCCCCAGTTAGGAGGCATTAATAATCAACACATATGTATCTTAACTATAGCAAATTTTTTTGAGAATAAGTGTGGACGAGATACTTAGTGGTGTTACAATGAAGTTAACATCAAACCCTTGCGCTGTGCAAGTTATCGAGACTGTGTATGCCTAAAATATGTCCCAATGATCTTCTTAGTTTCATTTTTTGACTTTCAAAATTACCAGCAACAATGTCCCATATTCCATCCATTACCCCTCATTCATTATTCAAGCTAACTACCTCAATTACAAACAATAATCGCTTCCAACAACCTTTTTCACGGTAGCTTAGGTTTCATTAGTTCTGATCAATTTTAGTTTCTCACCGTAATGTATTTATCGAATTCCACGCTTCGTACCTTAATGGGTTTTATTGGTTCGTGTTTATTTTGCATTTTCTCAAGTACGCGAGCGATAACAAGAGTGGAAAATGGGAAGAGAAGGAAGTAAAATACACAAGAAGATACGGAAGAATGTAGAATAAGGAAATCTTAACTCTTCAGCCTGGAACTCATAGATATATCGCTTCTTCTCCCACCTATACTTTTTGCTATGCCTACGTCACTCTATAATGACGTCATTCAACAATTTATGCTATCCACTATTCCGTTATTAGCAACTGAACTGAGGCATTCTCGATACCCAAATTTTGCACCCGCAATATTAATGAACAATACTACACATGGCTTGAATTCCGTCATACGTTTCTGCTGATAGTTACGTCGCGATATCAATTTTTACAATTTCTTCGAATGCCTTGATCTAAGAAACTACTCGAGAAAAGTCCTTCCAAATTGGCACATAGCTTTTAGTCATAAAACGAAAATATAATCTCGTTTCGTACTTTTGTAAAAAAATTAACCCTCCGAACGACGCAATGGGTTAAATATAGCAGTGAAGTAAAACAAAAAGATATAAATTATCTGCCTATCACAAAAAGACGGAGAAATTAGAGAATTCCGAGCCAAAATTAGGAAATTTCTGAAATTACCATGATCGATAAAATACACAAGAAGATACGGAATAATATAAAATGAGGAAATCTTAACTACTTTCCGACATTGGTTGGAAAATAAACCATTCAAATTTCAATGAATGGGAAAATTAACCCCGAACGACGTAATAGGACAGGGCTGGGCACACTTTTCTCTCCGCGAGCCGCATGGAGCATCTGTGAATCTCTCGTGGACCGCATTCAACAAAAACTATATTTACTAAACGTTATTTCCACACAAAAACACAATTATTATTCATGCAAATGCGTTTGCGTTTGCAACATGACTGCAGTCTCGTTACATGTTCTGTGCGAAAATGTCTGGACCACACAACTTGACATCGCCTCGCGAGGAAGTCCGTGGGCCGCACAAGAGACCTCTCGGGCCGTAGTTTACCCACCTCTGCAAAAGGGTAAAGTCAGATGTGAAATACATCAAGGAAATCTAAACTACTCATCACAAAAATGATTTTAATTTAAATTTAGTTACCCTGTATATCGCTTACGGCCATCAAGTCATATTATCTAACATGGTTCAACTAAATTGACAATCAACACCATCCCTATCTCTCCACGACCCTCATGCCTTTCTCGTCTAGCCTGGTCACCACATTTCAAAATATTATCAAAGACTGATTTAAAATGCAAGAGCTACTTGGTTCTTCGTCTTATCTTTACCACACTCAGATTGTTACTATCCACTGGCAAATACCCTAATATAGCGATGCGGGAACGACACACAAACATTACATACTCTAGCTTCTTGTAAACTCCAGAAGGTTCGTTTCTCCATACTATTTATGGATTATTCATTTTAAAATGGACCTGGTTTGTGTCAAAACCTCCAAACTAACGTTACTCTGCGCCAGTACATCAATGAATCACATCGGGATCGTAAAATCTCGGATCTATAGAAGTGATTTTAACGAAATTTTATGAGTTTGCTGTTTTGGAGCAAATGTATTTGCCATCATGTCTGAAAGGAAAGTTGTAAAAAATAAAGATGGAAAAATTGGATAATTAGATGATTCAAATTTGGTCATATAAAAATGGGCAAACCTAATTTACGGATTTTGATTCTCCTTGATTTGATACAATTTAGTAAATTCAGTATTAGTTAGGGAGGAGGGCTAGGGTAGGCTCAAGTAATAGATTTAAATCAATCTGTCGGTCCGAAATCAAGGGAATTCGTGAAAATCATTCCGTAAATCTGTAAATTAGTGAGCAAAATCCGTGAATCCGTAACTCCGTAAATTAAAAATTCATACACCACTAGGAAGATTTTTCCTATTGGAAAGCCTGTTAACAATTTTTTTCTTCTCATTCTTAACGTGAACAGATTCATTTATGATAAACCGCTTTGTAATGCATTGTATATTTTTCTCTCGTTTGGTTACGTTCAGCCGAGTTTCATATGTGGTGAATGCCCTAATATGGGCGTGATTTCTCATCCTACCCCTCATCTCGAACCACGCCGACACCCAGGTATCTAACTTGTTATGTTGGGTGGTTTATTCGAAGAATAAAGCTAAAAAATGTGGTGTCTTTTCAACATTAGGACAGACAGGCGAACTGATATTTCGTACTACCATTTTAAATGTAACGTGAATCATGAGAACTTCAAAAAGGGTTTAAAAATCGTTTCTAGGTTCCAATCGCTGTCCGGTGGCCGAACGTTTGAAGCCGTTCCATGGTCATCTATGCTCACCTAGAGGTTATGGGTTCTAATCTTAGCTTCACCTGCACATATTTATTCAATACTACAGAACCTACACGATGCATTGACTGTGGACGCTGAACTCCTCGCTTGCATAGAGCGGTTTTATGTGACCTTGGCCACAGCTTTCCTCCTCTATCCAAGTTCGGCATGCTCGTAAGCCAGCATGGTCGCATCATGCGTCCATGTGTAAGCCCGCTACGGCTTTTCGATGAATCCGATGGTAAAGATGATACATTAAATTAAAAAAAAAAGATGTCACTGGTTTCACTGAACAAGTATAATATATTCTCCATATGTAAATCCGAGGGTAAATATGATACATTAGTTGAAAAAAATATGTCACTAGCTTCATTGAACGAGTATAATATATTCTCCATATGCCTCTTGGCACCCCTGATAAGCTATTTACTTACATAATTACGTTATTAATTGACAAGCTGTTAGAAAAGATAACACTGTTTAACTGTGGTTACGTTTCCAACAAAAAATGTACTTTGTATCTTTTACATTACAGACATAAATGACAAAATGTTTACTGAGACGTCTTAGTAAAAATGCGACATGTTGGTCAACATATAATAGTGTAATGTTTGATACTTTACCGGCAGACATGCTGTAAAACATAGGCAGAGGGGTTTGATAAGAAACCAATTACTCCAGGTATAGATGCTAGACCAGTGGTCCTCAACCTTTTTCGCCTATGCACCCCCTCACAATATGTCAGAATGACATTCCCCCCTTTAAAAAGTGCAGTACAAATAATATGCATATAATGATTGTAATTCAATACACAAAAATAGAATAAAGGAGTTTATATTTTATTAAAGCAAAGCTGAATACAATGCGAGGATGTTGTAAATTCTATAAATAAAAATAAACAATTTTATTAAAAATCTAAACATCTTCATTAGGAATCTAAACTCCCAATTCCCCCCATGAAACCATGAAATTCCCCCCAGGGGGTGAATTCCCCCCCTGGTTGAGAACCACTGTGCTAGACGTTATGTAAGGAGTCATTCTGGTCGCAATGTGCGTGTTATTGATATTGTACAGAGCTCAACAACAGCTCAAATGAGTTATGTTGGAAATCGTTATGACGGAATTCGATATAAATATCGCCAGCACGTATTCCGTAGATCTGGGTTTTCCATGTATTATCAACAATATTAACATTTACCAAAAGCAGAACAACCAGCATGTGTGACTCATCCGTTATCCAACGATTCCAACTGTAAAAGATACGAGAACGAGAAAGGGCGGACGTGATAAATGAGACATGAAACCGCATTGATATTTAATATCGACAATTTATAACACGGGGGTGACCTTTCTTTGACAGTAATTCTAACCCTTTGATCCCTAGTGGAGACAATTCGGCACAAAGTCACAAACAGTGGTGATGACGTCATTGAAATATGTTTTATTGATGACGTCATATGATAGAATGAGTCGCGATAAGACAATATACCATGAAGCCTGTGGATACTCCTTTCAACACTATTAATAAGTTATCACAGTAGAAATTCAGCTTTGATGGATATTATTTATCAAATAATATAGACGCGCTAGACGTTACACAAGGCTTCAGACGCGACAGGGGCGTTTATGTTAATAGATAATGTATTACGAATCCAAAATTTATGTAATATTTGATATTATTAAAGTATTGTATATCAAGGGGGTGACGTGTGAATCAGTAGTTCTGGGAAATTATGAAGATATCGACTTATGACTCTTTTAGATACTGATGATAGATATATTGCAGGCTTGGGACTAATTCTGATCAAGGGATAACTGAATAAAAGACTTTTGCGTCAATTTCAAATGTGCGAAAATTCGAATAGGATGGGATATAAATTCGGAAGAAAATGTATTCTAAGGTGAGGGTGGTCTAACTACGGGCCCATCGGCACTGAAAATGATATATTGATCTATAGAATTTTGTTATCAAAAAAAAATAATGAGTGACCTCGATATTTTTTCAATAATACTGCCGTATAAAAACAACAACAGAAGCGACTGATGTAAACATCTTAAAGCTAAAAACCTCTTAAAATTTAAAACCAGAAATCAAAATTGGGAAATGAATAGACTACGCGATGGTTTTCGACCTGCCACTACTAACATAGAAATCCATATTGAGATTCTGCTAAAAAAGTCTCGATCCCAGACATCTCATTAGCAGACAAATATATCACAAGCATCATGGAAAATAAGATACAAAATTTGGTTTTCAATTGCGACTTGTATGCTTAGTGCTGAAGTGGCCATTATGTCAAAGAAGTTGGACCAGCCTGATCTAAGACATTACTGTTGCTGCAAGATCACACACAAATTCACTAACATGCACGGCATGAAGTTTGCATCCAACTATTCAACACTTAAGAAAGGTACCAGGTCACTATTTTAACAAACTTTCACTTACTACATGAAACCAATGAACTTGGATGTTTCCCATAGCACCCCATGTGGATTATTTCTACTCCACCCTTATTTAAAGAAAATTCTCACATAGTTGACCTCTATCAAGGTCGAAAGAATTTTCCCGCGACTCTTGATGTTCCTATTATGTCGTCACACTTTGTTTGTTTCGTAACAAGCAACAATCGGATATTTGGGTGAAAACACTTTTGAAACTGATTCCGGAATTCCTGTGTACATTTAAACTTGATATATTATGCAGTAATCCGAGATTTTACCGTGACGTAATAATTGAGATCAAAGAGATATTATATGACATCACAATGTCTCCTGGTATACGCGGGAGGATCATCTTC
>JAUELA010132751.1:0-15168 GCA_031471845.1 Boltenia villosa | reverse complement strand
GAGGAAGAAGTTCCTCTAGTTCATCATCAAGCGACGAGAAAAAATCATTTCCCCGTCTTGTGAAGTTGGATAAAAAGATAAAGAAACCAAAACCTAGTGACGTAATCAAACGTGACGTAACACCTCTGAAACGTGAAGTCAAGAAGACAAAGAAAGAATCTCCTAAATCCAGAGGAAGAAGTTCATCCAGTTCATCCAGTTCATCAAGCGACGAAAAATCAGCACCAATTCGTGTTAATTTGGGTAAAAGATTAGAAAAGCCGAAGTTAAGTGACGTCATCAAACGTGACGTAGCATCACCGAAAGGCAAAAAGAAAAAGCCTAAACCCAAAGAGAGAAGCTCCTCCAGTTCGTCGAGTGACGAGAAGAAGTCAATTTCACCACTCGTGAAAGTTGATAAGAAGTTAAAGAAGCCAAAAGTAAGTGGCGTCATCAAACCTGACGTAAAGCCACCAAAGAGTGACGTCAAAAAGCCTAAAATTTCTAAACTTAAACTCAGAGACAGAAGTTCTTCCAGTTCGTCGAGTGACGAGAAGAAATCTATTTCACGTGGAGTGAAAGTGGAAAAAAAGTTAAAGAAGCCCAAAATAAGTGGCGTCATCAAAACTGACGTAAAGCCACCAAAGAGTGACGTCAAAAAGCCTAAAATTTCTAAACTTAAACTCAGAGACAGTAGTTCTTCAAGTTCGTCGAGTGACGAGAAGAAATCTATTTCACGTCTCGTAAAAGTTGATAAAAAGTTAAAGAAGCCAAAAGTAAGTGGCGTCATCAAACCTGACGTAAAGCCACCTAAGAGTGACGTCAAGAAGCCTAGAATATCTAAACCTAAACTCAGAGACAGAAGTTCTTCAAGTTCATCGAGTGACGAGAAGAAGTCAATTTCACGTCTCGTAAAAGTTGATAAAAAGTTGAAGAAGCCAAAAGTAAGTGGCGTCATCAAGCCACCAAAAAGTGACGTCAAGAAGCCTAGAATATCTAAACCCAAACTTAAAAGTTCTTCAAGTTCATCGAGTGACGAGAAAAAATCTATCGCTCGCGAAGTGAATTTAGTAAAAAGGCCAAAGAAGCCAAAGGTCAGTGACGCCATCAAGCGTGACGTATCACCGCTAAAGAGTGACGTCAGAAAGGCCAAAATCACAAAACCTAAACCAAGAGGCAGGAGCTCCTCAAGTTCGTCGAGTGACGAAAAATTAGTCCCAAATCGTGTTAAATTGGATAAAACCCCAAAGAAATCGAAAGTAGGTGACGTCATCAAACGTAACGTATCTTCACCGAAAAGTGACGTCAGAAAGACGAAGGTCACAAAGTCTAAATCTAAGGAAAGAAGTTCATCTAGTTCCTCGAGCGACGAAAAATCTGCCTCAAATCGGATTAGTTCGAGCAAAAAGCCAAAGAAGCCAAAGGTCAGTGACGTCATCAAACGTGACGAATCACCACCGAAAGGTGACGTCATCAAGATAACAACTAGTGAGAAGGAGTCTAAGAAATCCAAAGAAAGCAGTTCTTCCAGTTCGTCAAGTGACGAGAAATCTAAAATTAGTGACGTCACTAAGAAGATCGTCAAATCGATCGAATCACCTTCGAAAGGCGAATCCTCTTCGGACTCGAAGAAATCAAAGCGCAGAAAGAGAAGGGAAGAAGTTCGAAACAAGAAGATCGAATCGAGCAGTTCCAGTTCAGATTCGGAAGACGAGGTGCGAAGTCGAACCCAGAAAAATACGGTTCGAAAGAAATCTCCTCCCCACCAAAAATCAAACAAACAACGCTCTAGCGGATCATTAAACTTGACGTCACCAAAGTTTACGTCACCCCCACCTTCTGCAGCCCAGAAGAGTGATAAGGAGACATCTAGTGACAAGCAAAAGAGAGTGAAAATCAAGACAAAAGATAATTCAGGTGAGGCTCAAGATTTTCAACATATCATGCTCTGTGTCACAGTGAGCTAGATTATCCGGGCGAATCACTGGTCCATGTAGACATACACACAAACACCAACATGCATGTATGACAATAGAATCAAACTTTTTGACTGAAGGTTTATTATATTGTCATGATTTTCGAGGTGTTTATTGATGTAGGAATATGCACACTCGTAAACATGTACAACTAACTAATGACGTCACAATATTGTTACGCCATATTTGATTCGTATGCACCTGGTTAACTATAAAGATTGAATCACGGCAGATGTAGCATTTTGATAGTTTGAAATGGAGTAGTAAATTTTTTCACTAGGTGCCAGGAGAGAGTTAATATTTCCTTATTTTTTCTCAGGAGGTTCCTCAAGCGACTCCAGCAGTTCCTCTTCTAGTAGCAATATGTCAACACCGAGGCCAAACGCAGCTCATCCCTCGTCAAGACGCGCCCAATCCCCGCAGAAATCAGAGACTGATGCCGGGGAATCTGAACTCCACATACTCAGGCGAAGAAAAACTAAATCAGCGCCGGGTCGCCCTCACTACATGATGTCGCAGGGAGCAAGCCTGGTCTATATACAGAAGGAGTTCGAGCGAATCAACAGAGAACTTCAGCATTCGAAGCGAATCAACATGTCAAGAAGACCAATGATGTACGTTGTTTATAATAAGGTTTCCACCAGGAGGAGGGAGTGGGAAGTTTGTAGTTTTTTTATTAAGGTTTTAATTGAACAAATCTCTCTACATAGTTATGATAATACAAATCAACCAAAAAACATTTTGTGTATGTGAACAAATGGCCTGATTAGGAATCCTCAAGAGTAGAACTGATTCGCCCTGTTTTAGTTCATTATCCACACTATTCTCAAGTGGATATAGCTTTGTCCTTTATTCTCTCCTTGGTCAATCATTCATTTTTTAATGTTCAAAATACGGCAGTCGCGTTGAATAAGCCACCATTTGAAGAGCGGACAGTCCCTCCTAGCAACGAATTATGTATTTCAACTAAACTATGCTTCAATGTTTTTGCAGCAAACCATACAAGCCTTATACGTGGAATAGCCTTGCACCGTACTACAATACCGATACTGTTCAATACATGCTGAAACTGGTAAGAAACTTTTAAATTCAATGACGTCAAATTCTTACAATTTTATGACGTCATGGTTGGGAATAATCACGATTTCTGAACTTTTTTACTTAAATTAATTACCTCAATTCAATTCAATTGAATAGTAGCGTTATATTATTGCGTATAATATGACGTTATTATTTGAATGACGTCATTCATCATAGGAATTTCAGTTCTCAAATTAATAGACCAATCGTTTAGTGAGAATATATAAAAATCCATGTGAGGTTATGTATGTGTGACGTCATCAATTAAGTGACGTAATTGATTTTATTCTTATTGATATCTTTTCATTTTAACAGCCCATTCCGGTACGACAAGGATACAATTGCAGAATTACTGCATCTGGTCTCGTGGATCCTGAAGTATCATGGAAAATGGATCAGTAAGTAGACTGCGGTTTTATGCAAATATAAAAAGGGACGGCTCACGTGTAAAAAGGGAATGTGGTTTTTAGGGAGAATTTGAACCTTGTTTGTGAGAATAAATCAGATATTCATACCCAAGTCCATTAAACAAAGCATTTACTAAATCCCAAGTCAGTTTGTGTTTTTTGTATTTTTCAAACAGTCGACCTAGAGACCATTTCTTATCATTACCAACTGCCTGCATATCTTGATATTTCTACAGGCTCATTTCATTCAAAGCTGACTCAAAGCTTATTGAATCAGATAGGATTACTGTCTATTGTAGTCCATCATAAACTGCAATAAAGTTCATTTAAAGCAAAATATATGTCTTAATCTTTTACCTTTTGAACCACAGCTATATATCACTCGACTTATTAGTTCCACTAGTTCAGGGGTGCACAACGGCCGCCAATGAGTATGTTATTTCAAGTTGATGGCTGGGTAATTATACAATGGTGGCCATTTTGAGTTGTGAATTGCAAGTATCCACTTTCAAATGAATCTTGACTGAGACTTTTACGTAGAGTAATAAAAAAAATGAAAATTGTCTCAAGAGTTGTGCAGATTGGAAAAATTAAATAAGTTGAATTATGATTACCTAACTTAATGTACATGTTCACGGCCGCATAGGTTATTATCCACGGCCGCAGGTTGTGCACCCCTGGAGTAGTTGATTGATTGATTGCTCATTGTTAGTTATTTCTATCTCTCCCCTTTTTTCAGTGTTCTCGCGCCCACCAGTCCGTCGAGACCTGAACTTTACAGGCGTCACGTGGTGAAAAAGAGGTAAGGTGTTACGTGGATATCTTTTAAATAGAGAACTCAAGTCTGAAGTAATCGGTGCGGAAGGTGGCGGTGAAAAATGTTCCGACTCCAACTCAACCCAATTTCACATGATTTAAATATGCAATGGTCGAGCGGAGTGGGACGGAGATTTGATTAATTGAGCTTACCCACGCATTAACCGAGCTTTAATCTGTTTATCCCATCGTAGATTCAACCCCGACCTCCATAATATACTCAGTAATATAGAAACACACACACACACACACTTTGCTTCGTTTCTTGACCCCTCTTGAACCCCTGACTTCTTACACCCACAGTCGAGCCCCACGCACAGTTCCATTCGACCCCGGGAGCTTAGATAAAAATAATTTGGGAGACCCTGAGCTGATTGACTTGCAATATTCCAGGTCACATCCCAGGTCACATTCTGCTGCCTACAGCGGAGAGCAAAAGAACGAGATCGTCTCCCCCCGATATCCCAAACTACAGCTTCCAAGTTCCAAGGAAGGGAAACAAAGCAATGCCTCTCCAAGGTAAGTAAGTGCTGCAAAAGCATTTGGCGGAATGTTTCGTCGGTAATGACGTCATGTATCTAATGACGTCATAATTGATATTCTCCTCATTTTAATAATGTAAGAGTAAAAAGGAAACCTTCATATTTTCCCAAATATTATTGTTTGTGACGTAGTTCAAGTAGCATAATCGTAAGTATCGTCCATTTGCATTTTATCAATGTTCGCAGGGTGGCCAGATCGGCTGCACAGAAAATAGCCTAAAATCGCAATGTTTATGTTGGTAGTGGCACGTCGAAGGCAAGAGGCAAGTCTAGTGTTTCATTTCCCATTTGATTCTGGTTTTAGATTTAAAGATGTTATTATTAAAATGAGTAAATCAGTCGCATTGCATTGGGTCTTGTTTTTACACTGCAGTATTGTTTATAAAATATCGAAATAGCTCATTTTTTTTCTAGAAAAAAATAATCTAGATAAATATATGATAACGAGCGCTAACGGGCCATTAAAAATCACTTGGCGGACCACAAGTGTCCAGCGGGCCCGTACTTGGACCACCTTGATATACATGATTTCATTGCTTCCATTTACGGACTAATCGCGATAAAAATAATCTTTTATCATTCTCTCAATCTACTTCAACAGAAGTCATTCGCCGCAAGTTGTGAAACTGCCCAAAACGACCCAAATGCGACCAACGTACACAGCCTACTATCCTGCGAATACAAGGAGAACTCCAACTGAAGAACGGCGCAGTAAGAAAGTGAAGTAATGGCGCCAACTCGCGGATGCGATTATGGACGTTGAACTTGAGAATTGAACTAAATTTACAAAATAATATATTTTCATGCACTTTTTTTTAATATGCTTGTAATATTTTGATTGCTTATCATTATATGTTATCCTCTAAGCAAGCTATCTCCAGAAATTATTGATATGCGCTCAAATCTTCTCACATGCATTCAGAATTGACCAATTTCTGAAACTCTATTTCCAAAAGTAAGGTTATGCGGTCCCATATGATTAGCTTAAACATGACTTCATGTAACAAATTACTTTAAACAATCGAGCAATTCATTTTTGCATTTTGTAGTTTGGTTTTAATTGATAGCGCATTAGCCTAAAGTTCCAACTATGAGAGATACAAGGATTAATTCGTATAAAATATCAAGCACATATGTATTCTCATTGCTGTGTTTACTATACTGTTTACTCTGCTTTCATTTAGTACAATTTAAATATGATGTATGTCCAGGGCCCTATTAACCCATGTCCAGTCCTCCCAAGCTTCCAGGTACTTCGGGCCCCTCTCATCCTTCAATCTTTCACCCAACTACAACTGACAGCTTCACCCTGGCACCGTAGGCACTAGGTAGTAGCATATAGCGCTATATCCATTTTGCACCTGGGAAATTCTGTGAAATCTTCTTGCGAGTCAATATTTCCTCTAGACACACATACATGAAAATGTACGGCGCTATCAAGAGATTAATTTCTCTCAGTTTAGCGCGGTACCCATGAGCAAGGTACTTATTCACACTGCTCTGACAAACCACCTTGTACCTTGGGGTCCGCAATGCTTCAGCCTTATCGATAATACGGCATTGTGATTGTGACATATGAAGCATATGGTCAGCGATAAAATGATACCGCAACTGTTGATTTACAAATTTCGAAAATGTTCACCTTTGTGACATCATCATTTATTACAATGCCAATTTTTAAAGGCTCCCTGAACATTTACTTTGACCTCTAACTCCAGCCCTAACCCGACAATTTAACATTCTGCCTTAAAGAATGTGTCAAGATCCGGTAATACAATTTACTTTTTTTTCTTATTTTGCATTTCTCAAATATGTAGGACCATCCCATTGCAAGGGTGTCTAATATTCATTTTACTGAAACACATTTATCTCATTTCGAACATGTCAACTTATGGGAGTGTAACGCATTGTGACCGTTCAAAAAATCTCCCGATAGAGAAAATGTTACACGACCAAAAAGATCTCTAATACACTGATATAGACCATTGCTTCTCAACCTTTTCAACTCGCGGCCCACTTTAACTGACATTTTTTGGAGCACCACTAATTTAGTGGCCCATATCGTGCGTGCACATGCACAACCAGGTGTTCACTGTGCACGCCAATAATCGCGCAAGCAAATTGCAGCTTGCTTCTCGACGTAATATGTTTGGAGGATGAAAACTTCACAAAAGTGTGACGCACTTTACTTGTACTGTAATATTTTCGCCTGCTTCGCGGCCCACCGGCTGAGAAGCGCTGATATAGACTATATATATAGAAGGACATACAGAGGTTCAATTGATGGAAAAATGGAGGAATTTTTTGGGAAAAATCAGCTTTGAAATATTGAAGGAAATTTTAATATGGACTTTTCACCACAATTATTGTGATACATCACCCACTTACCCCTAAAATTTACCCTTGTGATTTGTAAGCACTGTATATTTTTTATTTTTACGATATCAAATGATCTATATATTTTTATATTAATAATTTCTTCACTTTTTGATTTTTTAGAGTATATAAAATTTATTGAAGATTGCTACATTTTATAATTATCCAAATAATAAAAATGTCTAACAATGAAATATGACTTTTGCATCGATATAATGAACGTGAAATTAGGTATTTAGAAGAGGTATACAACTCATGACCTTCTCACACTACGGTAGGCCTACGGTAGAATTGCCAAAGAATTGCCTATTTACAAAGTGAAACTACGCAAATGCTTATTTGCAAAGGAGCACAACGGTAGTTCCAGTTTGCAGATCAGCATTTGCGTAGTTGTTTTACGTTGAAAATAAGCAATTATTCGGCTTAGACCTACCGTAGTGAGAAAGGGACATAAAATAATTGCGTTCAAAATAGTTTCTCTACAAGATTCACATGAAAGACGGGTCATCGATATTATAGCGCAATCAAAGTATTGCTGAACTTGATCACATATTCCTAGCCCTAACCCACCATGAACCTAGTGATGAAGTGATGTTATTTGTCCTTCATTTGGTACTCAAGGTAAGGAATGGAATGACTGGAGCTCCAATGCCGCGTTTCCCTTTTTAATGTCGCGTACCCTGATTAGATTATAATATTGTTGTTTTATATTTGTATTCAATGTTTGGGATTGGGAGTTCAATGTTAGCACATCCAATACACATAAATGGGGTTACAGACGTCAAGCGAGAGCAAGTATCAATTGGGACATAGGAAACGAATGATCATGTAACCCAGGAGAGGCCAACAAGTCGATCGCGGAAGGTTTTTTGGTCGATCGCACCGTCGAAATTCTTTATTGACTCGACTGTACATATAATGTCATAGCGTTGGCGATTTCAAGTGAACGTTGGTTTACATTAGTAGTGGGACGGGACAGGACGAATTGGAAATCTTAGAACTGGAAGCTGGTGTGTTCCTCAGAGCTCGTACTCACGAAGATGATTTCTGGAAGAAGTCGTGAAAAATATTGCGATAACAAAATATGCGCTAAATATATTTATTTTTGTTTCGGTTCTACTTATTTAGGCGAATCTTCAATTTTCTTTTATGAACCAAATCAAAACCAAAAATCGTAATGTATTGACTGATCGCCCCTTGCGTGATTGCTTGAAGCTGTGCTTGTCGGGGGTACATCCCAGATTACGAAAAGTTTGTCAAACAAATGAAAGTTCAGGCTTCTCATTAATGAGTTTGATGAAATTAAAATTAAAAATTAAAGTCTGTAGCAACAGTTCGCTATCACGGTTAGCATAGTCGATCGCAAGATTACAGGAAATTTCAAAGTCGATCGCAACCAGAGACAAGTTGGCCACCCCTGCTGTAACCGATCAAGGCATGGAATAAATGACGTCATCGCGAGATTCCAAATATATCTTCAAAAATCGTTAGATGTCAGTATAAGACTAAATTTTTGCGACTCAAGATTTCCTCTACACACACATACACGAACATGCACGACGCTATCAAGAGATAAATTTCTCTTAGTTCAACGCGGTACCATTGAGCAAGGTATATATTCACATTGCTCTGACAAGGTATTATTTGTCCTGTTTTTAAAAACTAAATGTTGAGAATGGAATAGAATGACTGGAGCTCCAATGCAGCGTTTCCCTTTGTAATGTCGCGTACCCTGAATAGATTATTATATTGTTGTATTATATTTGTATTCAATGTCTGGGATTGAATGACCGATACTCTAACGTTGGCAGTTATCCCAACCCCATTCAATGCACATAAATGGGGTTCCCAAACGTCAAGCGAGAGCGAGCTCTAATTGGGACATTGGAAACGAATCGCCCTGTATCTGACCCAATAAACATAAGCGATGGAATAATTGACATAGCGAGACTCCATATTTCTTTTGAAAAAACATAATTTGATAAAGATATATCGCTAGATGTCAGTATGAGACCAAATCTTGCACTACTCCGGTTCTCCAATTTCCGGGCAAGATTTCCTCTACACACACATACATGAACATGCACGGCGCTATCCAGAGATTAATTTCTCTTAGCTTAGCTCTGTACCCTTGAGCACATTCACACTGCTCTGACAAACTTTCACACACTACATAGCCTAAATGGCCTCTGAAGGCCGATGGCTTTAAACCCTTTAATTTTTTTTCTTTCTAAACCGTAAGATGTCGAATCTGGATGCGATTTTAATTGGCAGTTAGAAATCCCAGTTGCGGCCCCTTGACTATAGTTGTCAATACAAAAATTTTAAATTTTATATATCTAATTGGTTAGCTGTTTCGAATCTTACAATTTCTCCTCTCTTTTTGTGGCTGTACACAGACTTGTATAAATATGTGGAAAACCATCAGTGGATTCACACGCTGAACAAGATAGTAAAATTGGAATCGAATTTTGAGAAACGCTTCTTTATTCTGATTTTTTTCAATAATTCTGAAAATAAATTCGTCAATTCCCAAAATATTTACGAGTTGGTCCAATTTGAGATTTAAAAACACATGATTTCTTGTATATATGCATGTGTGTGTGTGAGAAGGTAGCGATTACGACTCGATTCCATCTATGGCCATATGGACCATACGGGAATCGAGTAAGCTACCGCCCAGCTAGACGAATGATATCTTGCTAAAGGATATCACGGATCACTGATATTATTGAAGGAAAATATGAAAAAGAATCTCACAGAAGGATAGATGACCAACGTAATCTTTGCAATGATCTGTAAAGAGTTTAAAGGCTGGAATACACGTACGCGTAAACGCACGCGTTTTTTTGTTTGTTTCATTACAACCGCGCGTAATTCGATTCCATTGGTATCCGCGCGGTTGTAATGAAACAAACCAAAAAAACGCATGCGTTTACCGCGTACGTGTATTCCAGCCTTAATGCTTGCCAACTTACGACGGTCGTTGTGTAATTTGAATCCAAATTTCAATTTACACATTACGCAGTTTCCTTAGTATTGTCGGCCAAACAGTACTCTTTCAGCCAGAGGAATTCTAATTTGGCCAATGTCACACTTATTGGCTGATATTGATTTCAATTGGCAACCCTGCTCAAGAATTTCTATTATGTCGTAATAGTTATTTTCAGAAAAGAAAATCGAAAACAAGTTTTTACAGGCTAGACCGGCACAGTAAATTGCGGCTTGCTTTTCGGCGTAATATGTTTGGAGGATAAAAACTTCACAAAAGTGTGACGCACTTTACTTGTACTGTAATATTTTCGCCTGCTTCGCGGCCCACCTGAAACAGCTTCGCGGCCCACCGGTTGAGAAGCGCTGATATAGACTATGGACATACAGTTTCAATTGATAGAAACATGGAGGAAACTTTTGGGAAAAATCAGTTTTGAAATATTATAGGAAATTTTAATATGGACTTTTCACCACAATTATTGTGATACATCACCCACTTACCCCTAAAATTTACCCTTGTGATTTGTAAGCACTGTATATTTTTTATTTTTACGATATCAAATGATCTATATATTTTTGTATTAATAATTTCTTCACTTTTTGATTTTTTAGAGTATATAAAATTTAATGAAGATTGCTACATTTTATAATTATCTAAATATTAAAAATCTAACAATGAAATATGACTTTTGCATCGATATTATGAGCGTGAAATTGGATATTTTAAAAGCAGTATACAACGGTAATGCCCTTTTCGCACTATGGTGGAATTGCCAAAGAATTGACTTTTTACAAAGTGAAACTACGCAAATGCTAATTTGCTAATAAGCACAACGGTAGTTCCGCTTTGCAAATCAGTATTTTCGTGGTCTTACTTTGTAAATAGGCAATTCTTTGGCTTAGATCTACCGTAGCGAGAAAGGGACATAAAATAAATTGATTTCCAAATAGTTTGTCTGCAAGATTCACGTGAAAGACGAGTCATCGACATTACAGCGCAATTAAAGTATTGCTGAAGATGACTTGATTATATATTCCTAGTCATAACCTACCATGAACCTAGTGATGAAGTGGTACTATTTTTTCTGCATTTTGTCCTCAATAGGAAATAGGTTAGAAATTGAATGACTGGAGCTCCAATGCCGCGTTTCCCTTTGTAATGTCGCGTACTTTGATTAGATTATAATATTGTTTGTATTATATTTCTAATCAATGGCTTGGGATTTGGTACTCTAACGTTAGCAGTTATCCCAATCCCATTCAATGCATATAAATGGGGTTCCCAAACGTCAAGCGAGAGCAGGTAATAATTGGGACAATGGAAATGAATGGTTCTCTATCTGATCCAATAAGAATAAGCGATGGTATAAATGACGTCATCGCGAGATTTCATATTTCTTTTGAGAAACCATTTCAAGATATCGTTCAATCGCTAGATGTCAGTATGAGACCAAATATTGCACAACTCCGGTTCTCCAATTTTCGGGCAATCTTCCAATTTCGAGTCTAGATTTCCTCTACACACACATACACAAACATGCATGGCGCTATCAAGAGATTAATTTCTCTAAGTTTAGCTCTGTACCCTTGAGCGCATTCACACTGCTCTGACAAACTTTCACACACTACATAGCCTAAATGGCCTCTGATGTCGATGGCTTTAACACCCCTTAATTTTTTTTTCTAAACGTAAGATGTCGAATCTGGAAGCGATTTTAATTGGCAGTTAGAAATCCCAGTTGCGGCCCTATGACTATAATTGTCACTACATTGCATCTTGCAATGTGATAAACCATTCAGTTGGTATTAGTGACATCCCATATTTTTGTATACTGACCGCTGTTTACCGAATTTTGTATTTTAAAATGACGAAAAATAAAAATTCTATCTATCTAACTGGTTAGCTGTTTCGAATCTTATTACATGTGCTGCTTATTACATGCTAACGTTAGAGTAGAGGGATTCACAGATGCTCCATGCGGCCCACGGAGAGAAAAAGTTTGCCCATTACTGATCTAAAGTCATATATGGAACATACGAGAATCGAGTAAGTTACCGCCCAGCTGGACGAACGATATCTTGCTGAAGGATATCTTTGCAATGATCTGTAAACGTTTAATGCTTGACAGCTTACGACTGACATTGTGCAATTTGAATCCAAATTTCAATTTAGTTTACACATTACACTGTTTCATTAGTATTGTCGGTCAAACAGTACTATTTCAGCCAGAATAATTTAAATTGGGCCAATTTCACACTAATTGGCTGATATTGATTTCAATTGGCAACCCTGCTCAAGAATTTCTATAATGTCGTAATAGTTATTTTCAGAAAATAAAATCGAAAACAAGTTTTTACAGGCTAGACCAGCACAGTATGTACCCGGCGGCATGCGGTCCACGTTCGTTCGTATATTTTTGGTCGATTATGCTCTTGATAAGAGTGCGTGAAGATTCCCGCAGATTATAATTGAAGAAAACGTCTAGAAACCGTTCCCCGCTCTTTCCAACAATTTGTTGTCTCTCATTTGTAGTCAGTCAGTAATTTTCTTCTTTGGACAAGGAATGCTCAGTCCAACGGGATTTTTACATTTTGACTTTACTTTTCAGTCGAATCAATTAATGAACATTCAATCTGAAACAGTAATTATCGATTACGCGAACTCTGCCCAACAACGCCCTATGACGTATCTTTCTTTTGGCCAAACGAATCCCGGACGGTTAGCCAACCGACATTTCGCCATCGTTTGTGACGTCATAAAAGAGGGACATTTTGCCAACATTAAAAATTAAAAAAAATCTTTGTGTGTCACAAACTCTAAACCTTACCCTAACCATAACAATAATCCTAACTCTAAAACTAACCCCGACTTTAAGATCTATTTTTTTAATTGTGGCGTAATGTCAGTTGCCTAAATGTCCAAATACATACATTTCTGGCTATCATCGCCCATTATATTGCCCAACAAAACATTTATATTCGTAAGTCCTTGGAATACACGACACAGAGAATCAAATCCGCGCGTGTTAGTGTTACAAAACACACTCGTACTGTGATTTCTGGTATATCTAAAAGACCGGGGGCAGAAATTTCATGACTGGGAATTATGCCCTTTTCACACTACGGTAGGTCTATAGTGAAATTGCCGAAAAATTGCATTTATGCAAACTAAAACTACTCAAATGCTCATTTGCAAATAAGCATGGAGGTAGTTCTATTCTGCAGATCAGCATTTGCGTAGTTTTACTTTGTGAATCAGCAATTCTTCGTCAATTCCACAATAGATCTACCGCAGTGTGAAATGGGCATTAGAAGATAAAGACATAATTTCAACAGATTTTGAATTCAACAATTCACAATTCAAACCAATGCCAACAAATCCAAAATACCGCATCTACGTACACAGTTCGTCTCTATTCGAATCTTTATCAGGTCGGAGATAGAAATTTCGTGACTGGAATTGTTGTGTTCTGTTTTTTTACCGATTGATTTTAAGAAATTCTTGATGTACGTAAGTCATGTTCCCGCGAACTGTAAGCAAAGATTACACAAGGCAGAATCGCGTAAAGTGGTTTTAATTTCAAAGGTAAATAAATAAAACTATATTATCATTACATCGACGCGCAGAGCCATTTCCAAAACAAACAGGAGACTTGTTCCGTTCTGCCCAAAATAACTTTTAAAATAATAAACAAATCCAACTGAATATGACATATTTTATATTGGTTTTGATTTATACTCTCTAATATCTGTTGGTAGAGAAATTCAATAACACCCAACTCAATTTCACGCTACGGTCGATCTACGGTAGAATTGACGAAGAATTGCAAAGTTAAACTACGCAAATGCTGATTTGCAAGGTATCAAACTAACATAATAGTCTGAAGAAGCTAGATGTTATAATCTAGCAAAAGCTTATGAAATAAAATTTTAAATTGTGTACGAACAAGACTATGTCTGATATTATATTTGTATTCTATAATTCTTGTTTGAACATCCTTGTGGATCCATCATACGGATCCACAATTAGAAGGGAGCAGAGAGAAATGATAAACGGTTTGCTGCACGCCTTTCACAAACTCTTGGCAATATAAAACTACCGTTGTGCTTTCGACATATAAACATTTGCGTAGTTTTATTTTGTAAATAGACAATTTTACCGTTCATCTACCGTATTATGAAAGGTGCATTAAGGCTGGAATACACGTACGCGGTAAACGCACGCGTTTTTTGTTTGTTTAATGACAACCGCGCGTATACGTATGGAATCGAATTACGCGCGGTTGTAATGAAACAAACCAAAAAACGCGTGCGTTTACGCGTACGTGTATTCCAGCCTTTAGTTATAAACTAACTCATTCGGTATCAGGTTGGATTTGTTCTCTCTAATTTTTTCATGTATTTGTGCGTTAGATTTTTTGTTTGTTAAAAGGGTAATGAAAATCCTGTTAGATCATGTAAATGCTGATGTTACGATGGGTTTTTGGAGTGGTTGATTCTTTATTAATAAAAATAAAGACATGTAAGTTTATTTCGTAGTAAATTGTTAGTGCGCGCGGATAAATTTCCATTCTGCGCAAATTCAAAACCGTATGTGCGCGCACACACGTGCATAGCTTAGAGCAGGGGTGCACAACCTGCGGCCGTGGATTATAACCTATGCGGCCGTGCATGTGTACATTAAGTTAGGTAATCATGGTTCAACTTATTTAATTTTTCCAATCTGCACAACTCTTTGAAAAATTTTCATTTAAGTGCGACCATGGAACCCCAAGGGAGTCATTATTAGGATGTTTTGTAAACTGTGCTTGATTAAATTCGTTGAAAAGTTGGACAATTTTAAGCATGAATAAGTGGTATATTAATGGATATATCCTATTCCTTGATAACACGTAATGCATAAAAATAACATAATCATTGGCAGCCGTTAGTGAAAATAAAGTCTGTAATGCGGCCGGTAGCGAAAAGGTTGTGCACCCCTGGCTTACAGTGAACATT
>JAUELA010132640.1:0-15168 GCA_031471845.1 Boltenia villosa | reverse complement strand
GAGTATTTACAATCAAACCTATATGGTGAGTAGAAATTATTACGTGTATATTCAGTTGAAAGCAACAAAATCATGTATGATAATAACACTACACCACATACTGATTCCCGTAGTTTATTGATGAGCTAAATTTGAGGTGAATATATATATATATCAATGAAAAAATTCACTGTATAAAACTGTTGTCATTTTTTTCCATGAGTTGATTCTATGCATTAAAAAGAAGGGGACATTTCTGTAGTAGTTACCGAGCAAAATATTTTTAGCCTCACCTGAATATTTCCATTACAAGGAATTGGAAAAATTCTTTTATATGACGTTGAAAACTGCTATTACACATGTCTGTGGTATCCCTAACTTCTGGATTTGTTTACAGAACCGCAATGGAGAGGAAATTCCCGATGGGACTTGGAACTCACTGCTATCTCTTACAATGTCGATGAATTTAGCTGGTGGCTTCATTGGTGCTTTGTTGTTCCAAGTCCTCATCAATTTATTTACCCGGAACCAACTAATGCTCATAACTCATGCCTGCAATATCCTTGGAGGGGTCATTATATTGCTCGGAGTTGGGATCGCAAGATCGTATGAAGCTTTCATCATTGGTCGATTTGTAGTAGGATTCTTCGTTGGGACCGGGCTAAGTAAATTTTCACATTACATATACTCAGGGCGTACATAGCATTATTATTCCGATAAAGGTTCCATTTTCTTCATTTAATGACAATATCTAATGAGGTCATATTTTATTATTATCACTGTTGTGCTTTTTTTTCTCAATATGATAATAACGAATAAAATGCGCATTTGTTTAGAAAATTTAAATAAAATGTTATTACAAGGATTCTATGCAATCTGATGAAAATGTTGAACAATTCTCTCAAAAGATTATTCGCGCCGAGAAATTTTCCCATTTTTTGATTAATGTATCATATTTAACCTCGGATTCGCCGGAAAGCCGTAGCGGGCTTATACATGGACGCATGGTGCGACCATGCCGGCTTGCGAGCATGCTGAAATTGCCAAAAATATGTTTTTGTAACATTTACAGGCGTAATGCCAGTTATAACGAGCGAGTTCTTGTACGGAGGAATCACTGCGACGAGTTTCTTTTCGGGAACAGTTCTTGGTGTTTTCATCGGATGGGATAAGGTATTATAAGTTAAGTGAAAATCGGGATTAGTCCGAAAGTAAGACGATACGTCTAAAATATGTTATCATGATTGAATGATTTGGTCATGATTATTTCGGTGTAAAATATAAAAAATATCCGAACAATCAAATTTTACTTTGAAATTCAATGTTTTCTCATTGTTCAACATTATTAAGGTCAAAATCATTTTCTATCACAGGTACTTGGAACAGAAGAACGATATTTGGGAGTCTTCGCCTGCCAAATGATTCCGTCGATCATTTATTTCGTGGCCGCCGATTGGGTCACGGAAACTCCGTTTCAGGCCCTGTTGAAGTCCGGCAAAGAAGAATCGAGAAGAATCATGAGGAAAATAAGAATTGGCGAAGAGGTGAAGATTTAATCACCAGCCTGATTATAATTATAGCATAACTAAAATTTCAAAGTTATTCTCCTCAAACCATTTTTTGCATCATTTATTTAAATAAATACCAATCAAAGTATTGGGGTATAGAAAGCATATGTAATCCAAATGCATTGTGATATTCAGAGCATACCACTAATTTCGATGGCCAAGAGCAAGTTAGTTCAACGCTTGAGGGGCTACCCGCTTTAAGCTTTACAAATTTATTAGCGAATTTGCTTGGATGGCTAATCATAAATATTGAATATTTATCAAATTCATATGAATCTAAATTTTGTATACATATATGATTTGTTCAGGAGGACGTGAATGTTGAGATAAAAAGATTGGTAAATGACAACAAGAGTAAAAAAGAAAAAACTGCCGAGGCTTCTGCGTTCATGGAAGTCATGGGAACACCACAGTTTAGGTCAGTTGTCAGATAATGTTAACAACGTTACTACTCTAATTTTTTTCCATCTTGACATTTATTTGACACAAATTAAAATGGTCAACCAGAGGTGGAAATATGATAATAATTTCTCCCGTTCGATCATTATTAGTATCTTTTTTAAACCACAGAATCGCGAAGATTCGTCGCCGCTGCTTTGCTGCCAAAGCTCATTGGAAAATGAATCATCAAAGTTGTTAATCGCCCAAAATTGTGATGGTTAAGGGTTAGGGTTAATTATATCAGGGCAATTTATTGTTGTTTTGGGCGATCTTACCAAGTGGTGGGTGTTTAACCCGCTTGGTGGCGAAACGTAACAAACTCAAATGCAAGGATATTTATATTAAATAATAAGAAACCATTTATTTTCCCTCCAGACGTCAATGCATTGCAATCGTCATGCTATACGCTTACATCACATTATCTGGTGTCTACAACATCCTATTCTATTCCGATCAGATCTTCTTGTCTGCCGGCGTGGATCGGGAATCTAGGACTCCAGCAACCCTTGGTATTTTCTGTTTTGGAACTGTTGTTTCTACTATGTGTGTGAGTTGAGAGGAATTTATTCTATATGAAATTTACATTGCCTAATTTTAACATTACAAGTTTCCAAACAATATTCCTCCCATAAGGTGCGCTTCGCGCTGAACCCACCGATATATCCACACCATTTCTCCAACATATTAGTGCTGTATACTAAACACTAAAAACTATTAGTTCACTAAAATATAACGAAAAACGATGTAATATAGATTTTCGCGACCATGAAAATCGACCCCAAACCTTTGGTGCTTTTGGGAAGTGGTGCTATGATCTGTGGGAACGCATTGATGACGGCAAGTCTAGCCACATATGAGGAAATTCCGGGAATGTCCATCGGTGCCATTGTTGCAACAGGAGTATTTTTCATGGGGTGAGTTATTAACTGTTTAAATTAAAATATTTTAGACAATAACACCTGTAGAAGTGTTAGAAGCCAATGCAATTTTACATTTCTCGTTAATATATCAATTTTTAAAAATGAAATTAATTCCCCAAGTTACAATTTCGATTAAACGTGCAAACGATTCTTTGATCAAAGGCCGGTAGGAAACTTTTCACAACCTACACCAATTAATAAAACCTGTAGAAAATATTTCTAAATTTAGCGGATCAAAAAAATAAGTTATAGTTTTCCATAAATCTTATATCGTTTATACTCGTATCGTAGAATAACTGTATTAATTTCAAATTACAATTATATTATAATTTTTTTTTCATAGAATGCCCATCTTGAATCTGGTATTATTCATCATGATTGCTGCGCTAACAATTGACAAAATTCGACCAGTCTGTTCTAATTTAGGAGGAGCTACGTATTGGTTATTGGCATGGTTTGCTGGATTCATCTCCAACTATTTAGAGGTAATTCGGCTTCACATTGATAGCGTCAATAATCTGGTAAGTAAGAAGCATAATCTGGTTGGCACGTCTTGAGCTGAAATGAGTAAACATTATATATATTAAATTCTATTTTCATGAATCACTTTATTGCTATTGTAAAATCTTGAAAATTTTAAATCGTGAATATTTACGAGTACGTTGCTATTAAATTGGAGCACTTTCCTACTTTCTAACTACCACAGAATTTTGTAATAAAACCTTTCCATCTTCTTAATTGAAGATATGTACATACTAATTGAAGATGTTTTTGTAATCGACTTCATTCGTATTTTGATATTTCGTATCTGATTTCTCACGTTTAAGAATAATCAAAATTCAAGAATCAATTAGCATCGACTCCAAACTGATCTTATTAACTCTTCCGCTCGCCCGTATCCTTGTGACTACTACTCCTTTCCTCGTCTGTCCACGTCATGAGCATGTGTACAACGAAGACGTATCTCATTTTTCAAAATATTTCCCAGGTCATCCATATTCAAATATTGTTATTGATTCAGTAACTAAAAATAACTCCTTACTTTCATAAGCAATTCAACAAAAAATCAGATCAATACACCGCACATTCATCTGAGGTCTACATATAACCTAATTGAAATATTTCATTCACAAATTTGCAGATATGGACAGGACCATACGCATTTATAATATGGATGTTATTCTGTATCTTCTTCACACTTTACATCATCTTTTTCACCCCAAGAACCAGAGGAAAGACTTCTGAAGAAATCCAGGAGTTTTTGAAAGATAAATAAAAACATATTGATAAATATAATTATAATCAGCTTGAATGTATGTTATAAGGTGAAATAAACCATTTGCAATGTCGTGGTTAAATATGTTATAGGATATAATGTGATCTGTTTAAAGAGACTAACTTCATCTTAAGTTAGTTAATCAGAAGGTAGTCGGGTACTATGACCTAAGGCTAATGAGTAGGGGTACTTGACATCCGTTACACCCTGACGCCTAGGTGGTCGAAGAGTGTCTAAGTATATGTATCTAAGTTGACTGGGGGCAGCCTAATGGGAACAGCTAAGGCCTGATGTCCCGGAAATGTCTAGGTCCAAAGAGTAAAAGTCCTTAAAATGGCTAAGTGTCAAAAAGTGTCACTTCTTCAAAGTAGTAGAGCCCTGAAATACCTGCATTGAAATCGACAAGAGTCAAAATAATCACACAAGGGCTATCTCTAGTATATTATATTGCCCCAGTCAAAATCAGAGCTCGAATTTTAACAGGAAACATACAAAACTGACTGAGTCATATTCTATAACATGTCGCTGTACAAACGGAAAGAACTTTGCATTCAAATTATGAGGAAACCGACGATTTTTTCCCAAAATATCCTCTTATATAGACCACAAAGCGAAGGGAAAGAGGAACATTTCAGTTCATAAAACAAATATTAAATGAGAAATGATAATGTTGAAATATTATACTTTTATCATAAATTTGAATTTGCATATAATTCCCTTGAAATTTCCTTATTGCCATATTTTGCAATTAAATATACTTATATACGATTAGTTATACTCCTTTGCGTCATCAAGTTTTCAGTTCTCCCCTGTCGTCATGCGCTCCCCTGTCGAATCAATATCATCTTTCGAGAAAGTCGAGAAAAGAAAAATTCTCATTCATCATTGATGTTGGATGTGAAGGACGACAATCTATTTATATGGTTGCTCCATAATTTGACTCCATTTTGGGAATAGGGACCATCTTCATTTTGGTAATAGATATCAGTAAAGGTCAGATAGATGTCGCTAATGAGCTCATTGCGAAGGATAACTGAAGAAATTCTGGGAAATCTTCTTGCGAGTCAAGATTTCCTCTACACACACATACATCAACATGCACGGCGCTATCAAGAGATTAATTTCTCTTAGTTTAGCGCGGTACCCATGAGCAAGGTACATATTCACACTGCTCTGACAAACCATCACACACTACATAGCTGAAATGACCTTAGCATTTGAAGGCTTTAACTTCGTTAACATACAAAAAAAAAGATAACGTTACTTTTCAACTCGTTCATGACAATTTATTTCCTATTGAATATAATTATGTGGATGTTGTGAACTGTGCCTCTGCACAATGGTTGTATATAAATACATTTGTTGCAGAATGCGACTACTAACGACTACTCCCATGCTTTCTTGTTTTAATACTCGAACTCGTACCGTCCCATTGCTAATATTCCTAAAATAGAAAACAGGAATTGAAGAATTTGTTTAATGTACGTAAGAAGAATGATTGCTTTTATCACGTGTGCTACGTACATGGTATGCGCACTATCAAAACAAGAGATGTCACCACAAATGGTAGGTTTTCGATGAGTTGTCACATCATATAGCAATCAACTAGTCATTTATAGTGGATTTGTTGGACGTTTCATCAGTTCTGGATCGCTGTTACGTAACTCTGTAGGCAGATCGTCTTGCGATAGGTGACATCCTCGGAAACTACTCTCCCGATGTTTTTCGCTCGGCTAATTTTTTCACAAGCATCTTTGAACTGAATTACTGCGGTGGATTCGGAGCTCATAATGATCATATATTGCATGGATAATCTAAGCTAAGTAATGGTTTATAAAAGGTAACAGTTTTTCTTTCCTGGAAGGATTCATCTCACATTTTTTCCAGAAATTCATCGAATATTTGTAAACAACATCATTTAATTGATAAATAATATCAATACGGTTTCAATATATGTATAAAAGCATATACAATTTTTAGCGCATGGCTTTTGGGAAATATACTCATTGATTAGCAAAACATATAATCTTCACTGTTTATTGCAGAATGACAAAATTGAGTCAACAGCAATAAACTTTCATGTGCTAATAAAATACCAAAATATCACCAAATCTTCACATGTCAAATATACCTGAACATTGAATAACAAACTAATGCTTCTTACCTAATATGTTCTGTTTATTCTTCCAGGGTTACCACAGAGGTAGTTTCAGAACTGTTTATGATATAAATCGGATTCACGTATTTTTTTCATTATTGAAAATATGTATGTTCATAAAATATCTTAATTTGACAATAATGGAAAAAAATGACCTCAAATTTGAACCTTCAACCTACAACCTTGAACTTTAAAATCAACAAAGCTTTTGCAAGCGAATGCACATTAATCGAATTTAATCGAAAACAGGAACAGATATTTGTTCAACGATTTACGACGTAACTGCGGAGGCATATCGGCATATTCTACAAATTACTGAAGTAATATTATTGACTCTAGAGTCGTTAATTTTTAGTATCGACTGCGTAAGAACCAGGACATATTAGATCATTAGTTAAAAATATTGGTTGGGATTTTAAAATGTCTACACCATCAACGCTAAATCCTACAGCTTAGTAAATTTTCGAATCTATTTTTATATCTATAAGAGGATCTATATTCTTAGTTCGTTGGTTACGTCTTTGTATATCGCAATCACTTATTTTTAACGATTCTTGTTAGCGGTTTTTGTACGTGTCTAGACATTAAACAAAATAATGCCAGAAGCAATGAAATCATATCTAAGATTTAATAAAATGCTGAAAAAGGAGAGAGATAGTGGTATGACTAGGATTGATATAGTAGAAGTATTCGACAAATACGCAGATCTTGTGCAATCTTTGATGTAAAAAATTACTGTATTTTTATTACAGACTGTTTTAGGTGTTGCATCGGTTAGAACCTGGAAATATCAGATCATTATTTAATATTAATAGTTGGCTTTTCGAAATTTCTAGACCTACGCAGAAATTTATAAAATTTTATATATTTTCATATGTATAAAGGGAGCGATATATTTGGTTAAAAAAGCTCCTTGTATATAGCAACCTCCTATTGGTAAGCTGCTTGCTCGCCGCTTTTATACGAGCCTCTAGTCATTAAGCAAAAGAGTGCATTAATTCAATGTTTGCTCTAAGTTTAAAGCAGTATTTTTATTACTTTTAATATTTCGTCGAGGGAATCCAGCAATTTGATTTGAAAATAGTATCTCGGTATTTTTCAAAGATTCATTTGGACACTTACGTCATATCTGTATATCTTGTTCGTGATTGATTGAATTCGATCATCATTCGCCTTCACTTTCACAACCACATTGACCTTAGGAAATCATATGTAACCCTTTTTAAAAGGATGGAACAAGAAAGGGATAGCAGTAGTGTAAATGAGATTGATATCGTAGAACTATTAGACAAATACACAGATCTTGTGCAAGGGGTTAGAACATCTTTAACGTGAAAAGGCACTTTAAAATTTGTTCCTAAATAACAATTGAATTAATGGAAATATAATGGAATAAAGAAGATAATTGTTATTGGTTTCAAAAGTATTTTCAGACATTTTGGAAACTAACTAAGTTGTAAAAAATGAATCGTCAGAAAATTGTAAGTATTTTAAATAATCAAAAATTATAATAGACAGAAAATTTCTTATTTGAGTTATGCAACAAAATTCATGAATTTCCTTTGCATATTGCAGGAGAACTCATGGTACTGTACTTTTGTCCTTCATCTAACAATTCATTCAGTTGGTCCGTTAGTAAGTTATCATTTCGCATGCCTGAACCCAATGATCTCTGTTATTCAAAATATTTACAATCAAACTTATATGGTAAGTAGAAATTTTCGATTTGTATTCAGTTATAACTAACCTAAATCGAGGCTATATGTAAAATAGGAGCCTGCCGAATTTTTGATGGTCGGCAAATATGGCAAACTGGGAAGTATGAGCAAAACTTTGAGGCCTATGAACGATAAAATTCACTGTATTCAACCATAATCATACTTTTCCTAAAACTTGGAAAAGGGAAAAATAATTAAGATGATGCTACAATCTGCTGTTACGCAAGTCAGAGTTATTCTTAACTTCTAGATTTGTTCTTAGAAACGCAATGCAGAAGAAATGCCAGAGGAGACTTGGAACCTACTGCTATCTCTTACGATGTCGATGATATTAGCCGGTGGCTTCATCAGTGCTTTGCTCTTCAAAGTCCTGCTAAATTTCTTCACCAGGAAGCAACTAATGCTCATAACTCATGCCTGCAATATCCTTGGAGGGGTCATTATATTGCTCGGAGTTGGGATCGCAAGATCTTATGAAGCTTTCATCATTGGTCGATTTGTAATAGGATTATCCATTGGGATCGGACTGAGTAAATTGCATTATAGGGGCCAGGGGTGCATAGAATTTAATTCCGGTAGCGGTTTCATCTTCTTCCCTTCATTACATCATCTTATGAGATGATATTTATAAACATTATCACTGTAATTTTTTTCTCACTCGGATAACAAAGCAATAATGTGCATTCTCAGAAAATCTTAACATAATGTTATTACATGGATTCAATATCTTATGAAAATAACATTGCCCTATATTTGTTTTTGTATCATATTCAGGCGTCGTAACTGTTATCACGAGTGAGTTGTGTGTCCAACATCGTCAGTTCTTGTACGGGGGGATTACTGCGACGAGTTTCTATTTCGGAACGATTCTTGGTGCTTTGATGGGATGGAACAAGGTATTATAAGCTAAAACAAAGATCGGACTAGAACGAAAGTTATCCAATTAATCTAAATGATTGTAAGATTGACCTATGATTATTTTGTTGGAAAATATAAGAATATCAAACCAATACCTGAATTTATTTTTTCTCAGTTTTGATGGTCGAATAATCCTTTTCTATCACAGGTACTTGGAACAGGAGATCGATACTTGGGAGTATTTGCTGTCCAGATGATTCCGTCAATCATTTTTTTCTTGGCCGCCTATTGGGTAACGGAAACTCCGTTTCAGGCCCTGCAAAAGTTCGGCGAAGAAGAATCGAGAAGAATCCTGAGGAAATTAAGAATTGGCGAAGAGGTTTTAATCATCATGATTATGAACATAGCATAGCTAAAATTTCAAATTATTCTCCTCGAATCTTTTTTACATCATTTATTTAAATAAATTCTTATCTCAATGTTATCAGTTGATGTTTTCAGTATTGGGGTATAGTAATATGTGATCCAACTGTATCGTGATATTCATTGCATACCACTAATTTCGTAGGGCCAAGAGCAAGTTAGTCAACGCTTTAGGGGCTACCTGCTTCAAGTTTTCCAAATTTATCAGCGAATTCTTTGGATGGCTAATCATATAAATATTGAATATTTTTCAAATTCATATAAATATGAATTTTGGATAAATATTTGTTATTTTCAGGAGGATGTTGATGCTGAGATGAAGAGATTGGCAAATGACAACAAGAGTAAAGATGGTAAAACTTCTGAGGCTGTTACTTTCATGGAAGTCATGGGAACGCCACAGTATAGGTCAGTAGTCAGATAAATGTTATTACTCTACTTTATTTTTATCTACGTATGTTCTCTATAACAATTTATTTGACAGAAATTGACGTGGAGGAAAAATAAAAAATTGAATATTTGAAACGGAAGTCTTTCTGGTCTTCCTGGCACTATTTTCGCATTGATAAATAAATGGTTGTAAATAGATGAGTGTTCCTATTCCAATGGAGTAATACAGAGGGAAGCCACGGGGGCGTATATTCTCTTCGTGACATATATAGTGAGAAATGTATCCATTGGACCTATATAATCAATCTGGAACAGTCACCGAGGAAATAAAACAATTCTTATCGCAACTTCATATCCCTCAAATAAATGAAACACCTCTTACAAAAGAGGAATGTAGAAAAAATATTTTTAGTATGTCTAATGGGAAATCTCCTAGAATCGACAGGTTTCCTGCAGAATTGATAAAACCTTCTGGAACGTTATAGCTGAACCACTGGTACAATCTATCAATTCTTCGTTTTGAACTGACAAAATAATTCGTCACAGCAACTTGGTATCATTTGCCTTATGCCGAAAAAGACGATCGATCCTCTTGTGATAGAAAATTACAGGCCAATCACCTTACTCTGCTGTGATTATAAACTAAATACCCGCCTTCTAACCTTTCTACTCGATATAATCGATCAAACCAAAATAGTTTTATTTCTCAGAGATATATGGGAGATAATATCCGGCTGCTCCTAGATATCATAGACCATGCAGACTACACCCACTTACCAGGGACAATAATGGCTCTTGATTATTACAAAGCATTCGACAGTCTGCACTGGGCCTATACTATAGAGACACATGATGCCTTTGGCTTTGGAGAAAATCTGTAACAACCCGAAACAACGAAATTGGGGGTGGGGTTTGGGGTTTGCTGCGGGAATGATAGATCTGGAATTATAACATCAAGTTTTGTGTCTGCATTGGAACAGAAAACTGCTCGACAACAAGTACATGGAAATACATTGAAATTCAGATGATTAAGGACACGGACTTTGAAGTATTTGTATCAAGGTTCAATAGCGATCAACTCTAATATCTTCAAAGAGATCCTCTGGCAAATCTGCGCTCATCACTAAAACCTGGTACTATGACAAATCGATTGATTCAAACAATGGCGAATTACATGAACCCCTATTTTATAACAGGAGAATTCAAATCAAGAACAAAGTATTATGTAGTGAGGAATTTGCAACAGCTGGCCTGCATGGATTCCATCAACTACTGTAAAATAATGGGGACCTTAAATCATATCAAGAACTAAAAAGTGAATTTGGACTGGAATACCAAAGAGAAGACTTCAATATTTGTTTTAAAACTTATACATTCAATACCTTACGACTAGCTACTGGATGGCGGACTCGTCAAACCCACAACAACTCTATTCAACTACATTGATTGATACGCATGCAACGACAAAATTAAAATACCATTTTTGTCAAAACAGAAAGTCACAAAACCAAAAAGAATTCAGGAAATATTAGAAGAGCAACTGAGTGGCCAAATTGAATGGGATGGTGTGTACATCAAATTACATTACTGTACAATATAGACACGACTACGATCTTTTCGGACCAAGATAAATTGGAGGGCAATAGTCACAAATAAAAACTCCAACGAATGGGAATTACCACAGATGCACATTGCACATTCTGGAAAAGCTGAGGATGAAACACTTCCCCATCTATTCATTTCATGTCCCGTGTTGCTAAAATACTGGAGTGACGTTCAGCAAATGATTGCTCAAAAGCCACGGTAACTACCAGATATAGAGAATTTTCAAAATATCTTTCGATTTCCGCAATCATTGGGAGGAAAAACTCAAAACAGCAATACCTTACTTACTTTTTTTTTACATTTCATATTTTTACTTACTTACTTACTTCTCTGTGTGCGATTTATTATATACAGGGAAAAAGAACAAGCTCGGATACCATCAACTTGAGAATTTATCCTATCTGTAAAGAACTTGGCCAAAACCGAGATGATCATGGACTGTAAATGCAATCGTATCGAAGTACATAAAAAATATATGATCGGGAATATGACCCTCCACCCCTCTCTTTCACATCATTATTGTTAGCGTAATTCATTTAATTTCATTTAAAAAACATTGAAAACCAGCCAACATTAGTCACCACAAACGTTAGGAATTTTTGAAAAAATTAGTAACTAAACTGTTAACCTGTTTTTGAAATTCTCAAAGTAAATCTTTTATTTCCGATTTATTGTATTATCTTGTACGAAAATGGTGGTGGTACTTACTCTCTTGTTTTATATGCTTGGTGACAAATGGTGGTGGGCTATCCCTGAATTTAACATACATAAATAATAGTGAGAAAAAATAGGGCATTTGGGTTTTCAATTGTTAGGTTTTATCGTTTTTAAATTAAAAGAAAATACCATCTCAACAATTACAGAGTGGGAACCCTCGATGTTGGCGGGGGCCCTCGGTAACGAGTTCGGCACCGAGGGGCATGATGAGAACAGGCGCCCATATGAGGTCACATACCATCTGGTTTACCTCGGGCATTCGGCGAAAAGGTATCTGGGCGAAAGTTAGTAGTCAGACGAAACTCTTATGATTATTACCCGGCAGTACGAAAGCTAGTAGCCTGGATACAAGGAGCGAATAACCTGAATCTGACCCACCCATAAAATAAAAACAAATGTACGATATATTTTTGTTTATTAAAAAATTATATTTATATTAAATAATGAGAAACTATTTATTTTCCCTCCAGACGTCAATGCATTGCAATCGTCATGCTATACGCTTACATCACGCTATCTGGTCTCTACAACATTCTCTTCTATTCCGATCAGATCTTCTTGTCTGCCGGCGTGGATCGGGAATCTAGGACTCCAGCAACCCTGGGTATTTTCTGTTTGGCAATTGTTGTTTCTACTATGTGTGTGAGTTGAAGGGAATTTATTTTATATCACATTTATATTTTGTACTACCCAAAATGATCTATCTCATTTTACCCCTGAATAATACTCCATATTACCTGATACAATGCTACATTTCAGTATCACCCAAAATACCTTGCCTAATTTCAACATTCCAAGCAATTTTACCTCCCATAAAGTGACACATATGGACGCCTCGCACTGATCCCGCCAATATATCCACACCGAAAATTGGAGTATCGTGACCATTTCTCCAACATATTAGAATTGTATACTAAACATTAGAAAATATTTGTCCACTAAAATATAACGATATAAGTTGTAATCTAGATTTTCGCCACCACGAAAATCGACCCCAAACCTTTGGTGCTTTTTGGAAGCGTATCTATGATCTGTGGGAACGCATTGATGACAGCAAGTCTAGCCACGTATGAGAAAATTCCTGGAATGTCGATCGGTGCTATAGTTGCAACAGGAGTATTTTTAATGGGGTGAGTTATTAACAGTTGAAATTAAAATAAATTTAGACAAATAACACCCGTAGAAATTTGGAAATTCAGTACAATTTTACATTTCTCATTAATCTATCGATTTTTCGATATAAAATAAATCCACCTAGTTACAAATTCGATTAAACTTTGTAAACGAATCTTTGATCAAATGCTGGTAGGAAACTTCACAACCTACATCTATTGAGATAAGCAGTACAAAATATTTCGAAATTTAGCGAATCAAAAATTAAGTTATTGTTTTCCATCAAATCTTATATCGTTTATACCCGTATGACAGAATAACTGTGGTAATTTATTTCAAATTTAAATTAAATATTTTTTTTCATAGAATGCCCATCTTGAATCTTGTATTGTTCATCATGATTGGTGCGCTAACAATTGACAAAATTCGACCAGTTTGTTCTAATTTAGGAGGAGCTACGTATTGGTTATTGGCATGGTTTGCTGGATTCATCTCCAACTATTTAGAGGTAATTCGGCTTCACGTCGATTGGTTTAATAATTTGGTAATTAAGAAACATTACCAGGTTGGCATGTCTCTGCTGAAATGAGTAAAATATTTTACATTCTATTTTCATGAAACACTTGGCTGCTGTTGTAAAATATTGAATATTTACAAGTAGGATGCTACTAAATTGGAGCACATTCCTACTTTTTAGGTACCACAGAATTTTGTAATTACATCTTTCCATCTTCTTCATTGAAGATATGCACATGATAATTGATAAAACACTGTTTATCCCTAACATGTGCATTCCTATAGGTGGTAAATTATTAAACACATGTTGCATGTTGTGAAGATGTTTTTGTAACTGAGTTCATTTGTGTTTGGACATTCCGTATCTGCTTTCTTACATTTAAGAATAATCAATTCAAGAATAAATTCGCATCGACTCCAAAATGATCTTACTACCTCTCCCATTTGTCCCATCTCTTTGTGACTATTACTCCTTTCCTCATCTGTCTGCTAACGTTCTTACCATGTGTACAACGAAGACATAGCTCATGATTCAAAATATCTAACGTGTCATCCATATTAAATAATTTCTTCACTAACTAGAAATAACTCTTTAACTTTTAATAATTATCAATATAACTAAAAATTAGATCAATACACCGCACATTCATCTGAGGTCTACATATAACCTAATTGAAATATTTCATTTACAAAATTGGCAGATATGGACAGGGCCATACGCATTTATAATATGGATGTTATTCTGTATATGCTTCACACTTTACATCATTTTTTTCATCCCGAGAACCAGAGGGAAGACTTCTGAAGAAATCCAGGAGTTTTTCAAAGATAAATAAATGCATATTCCTATTATAATCAGCTTGAATGAATGTTATAAGCTGAAATACAACATTTGCAATGTAGTGGTATATTATTATGTTCCAGGATATAATGTGATCTGTCCAAAGAGACTAACTTCTTTTTAAGTTATTTAATCAGAAGGTAGTCTGGTAGTATGACTTAAGGCTAATTAGCAGGGTTACTTGGCATCCATACATCCTGAAGCCTAGGTGGTCGAAGAATGTCTAAGCATTGGGATGAGCTCCTACTAGGAACCGCAAGTGACAAACAGATAAGAACCCGGGGATAAGTTCACTGGGGCCGCCTGATGAGAACGGATAATGCCTGAGATCCCGGAAATGTCTATGTCTGAGGAAATGTCTATGTCCAAAGCCAACTAGGAACCTCAAGTGACAAACAGATGAGTACGCAGGAATAAGTTGACTTGGAAGGCCTGAAGTCCCGGATATGGGTCAGTGTTCAAAGAGTGTCCTTAGAATGTCAATATATGATATCGTTCAGGCATGTCAAACATGCGGCCCATTGCAAGTATACTTGCGGCCCGCACAGACGATTTTAACCCTTTCCGATCGTATGTCGGGACTCGCCAGACATTATTATTTCGTTGTTCCACTCGCATGTCGGGGGTAACCCGACATAACTTTAA
>JAUELA010132530.1:0-15190 GCA_031471845.1 Boltenia villosa | reverse complement strand
TGCTTAGCGTCTCTAATTTCATTCGAACTTTTCAAGCAAACACTAGAGGCGTGTCGATGGCAGGAGGAAGAGGAAAAATGTAGGCACTTGGGCACTAAGTTAACATGGGTTCATCCTCCTCCCCGGGTCTCCATACTGATATCTAAAATCTACATCTGCAAACTCTCTCTTCGTTCATTTCTCTCATAACATATATACAAATGTGTACAAAGCCTTAACAGACCATGTCTAAATCGACAATTTACTGATAAGAACCGGCGATAAGAACACCTCTGAATGTCGGTTATTTTGGTAAATAAGTCACCCGTGAAGTAGAGATAGCCGCGAACAAATTAAACAAAATGGCGCAGGATTAAATGAAACTATTGATTTACGATCAGAAACTGTTTTTTCATCAACGATGACTTTATATTCCTTTGATTTCTGTTTACTAAAATCGACCAAGGCATCCCTAACTTACGGAAGATGGGAAAGTGGGAATCGAAACACTAGTTTACGGAAGGTGCGGGAAAGCGAGAAACTAACAATCCAAATGAACGGTAGTTGCGGGAATACGTATATCAAATCAAATCAAATAGCAACAAAGCACTAACCCTTACCCCAACAATAACCCTAACCCTAACCCTAACCTTCCGTAAATTAGGATTGCTAGTTTCCCGCTCTCCCGCACCTTCCGTAAATTAGTGTTTCGATTCCCGCTTTCCCGTTTTTCGTAAATTAGTTATGCCCCCATATGTTACAAAATCCCTAAAACTAAAATGTCGGGTGGTTCTGCCCAACCATGAATTGGATTATAGTATTTTATTGGCAAGTAATTAATTATGCATCGTTAAAGAAGCTGTTTGTACTCGAACTAAACTATTTATTCGATAAAAATCGAATCACGGCCCTCCAAGGTCAAATATTTCTGAAGGTCAATTTGTCAGAGAAGATTCCTTTCTGAAAAACGTAGATATCGCTAACAACAGGCCCAGCAATGCTTAATGCTTGCCTTCATTGGGCAATTGATACCGAATACCATTTCTTGTTTGGTCAAACCTTGATCACAACTACCATGCCTTGCTCCACACTCTCCCCTTTGAACAATTCCGGTCCATCTAAAATAATCCGATCTGAATCTGTTATATATATGTACATCTAGCAATAGTTGGTAATGCATAGTAACGCCACGCCGCTTCAGAGCCGCTAACAACAGGCCCAGTAATACTTAATGCTTGCCTTCATTGGACAAATCTTTATCCTCATGAGTACCATGGCACTACCCTTTCCCCTTTGAACTAATTCAAGCAGTCTGAGTTTTTTCAAATCTAAATCTGAAAAACTAATGTATATGTAGCAATATTTGTTAACGGATAGTTTCGCCCCGCCATTTCAAAGCCGGTCCACTCTAATCGTCCCACGTCCTAATCTGGATCCTAAACTCCAGCTCTGAGCTATCTGGCACTGAAAAGCGACAGCGAATTGGGTCATACTCGAAAATCCTTTTCAATCTCTCCGTAAACTTTAGCCTTCTACATGAAGGTAAACCATTTGTGATATTACAATGGACTCATAAATTGAACCGTGTAAAATTGGCGGGAAATTTGGCGCCAATTCCAAGGTCGGCGGAAAGGTCATTTGTAAACGGCGCGACAAGACGTGTATATGTACAAAGGATTACCATGAAAAATGCATAGGTTCGTCGCTTTTTCGTTTAAAATAGAGGAGAAATTTCACAGTTTATATTTTTGAACGACAAAACGTGATTAAAAGTGAGTAAAAACTATTTTCGGCGCAACATAGGTAAATTAATTATTGTTAAAGCGTTTTATTAGAAAATGCGGAGACAATTTTAGAGACAAAATTATAAATAAAAGTACATTTTGAGAAATATTTATTGATGTTTAGATAAACTATGAATTCTAATCGTTATTTTAATTAAAATTTTCCTTTTATATCACCAAGTGGCAATTTTATTTATCATGTGCGTAAGTTAATGAGTTTTCTGTTTATTATGTAAAGTCTGTCTCGTCATTAACCTTTTTTATCCAAAAATTAATTTAGGTTCTGAAATTTATTGATGCATACATACAGTTTATATATATTTACTAATGTTATCACAAATAAATCATGACGTATTTATACGTATTCTTAGTAGTTTATTTTATCTTCACCTGTCCTAACTTTTCTCATATTTCCACCAATGGCCACGCTGGTTCTTATATGACGTAACCACGGGGAACATATTGAAATCTAATATATTTCATTGGGGGCGGGGTCAAAAAGATTACCCCCGGTAACCCAATATTTATGTGATATGGGTTTTTCAAATGCAGAATGAACCCACAATGTACATCCAGGGACAAAATAACGGCCTGTCATCGGTCAAATGACTGGTAATTTGAAGGCTTTGAAGGCAAAATTTGACGCCAGGTAAAATGACCGGGTAGAAAATGGCAGGAATATTTGTGTTTTCAATGTGAAATTAAACAGGACATAAAATGACTCAATTGTAAAAGTTCGATTTTCATACGATGAACGTCCTCAATTTACTTTTTGTAAAAACGACATTATAAAGGAAAATAACATTTTCTCTCTGACGCCACTTCTCGTATTCACACAATTTCATTTATATGCAATGTATTCCCCCAGTGTTCTACCTTTGTGTTATTTTAGTAGCAAGATAAGCAAATATCTGCAGTGTTTTTAATGCAAATAATTTGACAGGCCAAACACAACAGTTTTGACAGGCTTCGACTGCCCAAGCCTGTCAAAATTACAGACATCCCAAAATTCCTCTATTGTGCCCTCTTGATATCATAAATAAATCATGACGTATTTATACATTTTTAGTTTGTTTATTTTATCTTCATCGGTCCTAACTTTTCCTCATATTTCCATATAAGCTAGATATTTTTAATTTTGCCATGTTGGTTCTTATATAACGTAACCTCGGGGAATGTATTGAAATCTTAAATCTAATATATTTCATTGGGGCGGCCTCAGGCAAACCAATATGTTTAGTGATGGGGCCTAAAGCCAAGGTTTTTAAATGCAAAAATAATAGATATGGTCTTGTTCTTACACAATTAAAAGTTTTATTTCGTAAGCTTCCGCTAGATTTTCATATCTAGCTTCTTCAGATACCGTTCTTGTTATTAAGTCATTTATTATGCTTCGTCTGAAGAAGCTAGATATGAAAATCTAACGAAAGCTTACGAAGCATCCTTGGGGCATACGCCGCATCCGGATACACGACTAAAAGGGGGCATAGAGAAAGGATAAACGGTTTGCCTCACGACATCTCACAACTCTTGGCATTTTAAATGCAGAATGAACTCACAATATACATATATACTGAGCACACGTGGAATCCGCCTTGTGTCTGGTTTCGTACACAGATAGCATTCTCTTTTTATCACATGATCAGTTGCTAACAAAATAATATTCTAAATTGTTTATTTTTGAATTCCTTCACAATGTTCATCACTCATGTACTTATGACGTCATAATATGATGTCCATTGTTCAAATCGCTTTGAAGTCAGATCACGTCTGTGATCTAACAATGTCGCGACATGCGCTTTATTGTGTGGTCATAACGAGATTTAACTAGTGGTATTCAGAAGATATCCTAGATATTGTGTAATTTTAGCACCAAAGCCTGGATTATCCAGTAAGAAAGTAAATGGATTCGTGTGAGGAAATGTTAGGTATGGAGAGAGGATATAGGGGAATACAGAGATGTGTTCTTTCTTGATGATAATGGAAATGTACGGTAAGACCCAGCGGACTTGAATCTTATCTAAGCTTAGTTTAATCCGAGATTAAGTTGTGACATCTCGGCTTAAAGATAAAGCGGAAAAATTTAATTACCAACTCTAATCCTAACTTAGAAAATCGATAAATAACAAGTTTGTTGCAGTTCAAATAGGTTCGATGGACAGATGATCTATATAAATAAGGACATGTCATATTTCATAATATACTGTTAGTATCTAAAATGCTACTTAAGAAAATTCGACAGGTTTCCCGACAGTCAGTACAAAGCTTTATTTTACTAATAAGTATATTAAACCGGTTATAAATAAAATGTCAATTTCCTATTGCGGAATAAATGTAATGTGTAATAATGAGACAAATATTAACTATGTATTATAGAGCATTTTTTGAACATTCTACCTCCATCTGTAAATTGCAATGAAAAATTACTGTCATCTCCAAATCTCCTCTGAATAAACCCCTAAACTTAAAACGGAAGCAATTTCATTTAAATTCCCTCAGATAATGGAGCATACTGAGAAATTGGGAATGGGATTATTGATATATTATTATGAATGAGTTTAACTCTGAACTCCATTAACTCAGAACTTTCAAAATCCATCTTTTTATCCCCTAAGGCAAACAAATACCTACATTAATCCTGTATACTTTAAGAAGAAACTATTTCTCCCAAAACATTCATTATATTGAATATGAATCAAAAGATTCCCACAAGGGACACTTGACATGACATACACCGTTGTTGCATAATTTAAGATAAAATTCCGAGCTAAGCTCACAAAAAGAAAGGACTTAATAAAAAACACATGGACCACTTTGCCTATTTCTGTAGCATTGATAAAATCAAATTGTTCTTTTGTGTGTTACATTATCAGTAAGCCACCGTTCTACCAACAGACGCCAAGCCAGTCATTCATCATGTATTGTATTGTATTAGGAATTAGAGAACGATGTTTGTAATTATACGGAGGCTGAGGACAAATATACAGACTTTTTGTAGATAAGGCCACAGAGAGTGAATGGATGGTAGAACCATAACGATGAAAGAAATGTATAAAACACGGGAATAAGATATGGTATGAGAATCTTCGACAACGGACATTTAGCCAACATTTTCGAGGGGACATTTTTCCAACATTCAAAAAAAAAATCTTTGTGTTTCACTAACCCTAACCCTAACCCTTACCCCTACCCGCTTCTGGCAGCAGTTTTTCACCGGGCGTATTTGCATCATTCCCCCACAAAATGTGGCGATTGGTGGTTTTTCTTTATCGTAAAATTATAAGAGCATTTAAAATCGATTCCATTTACTCTCTTTCTCCTGATACAGGTTATCGATGACGCGTCTATTCAACTTTCCACACTCATGGAAGGGCTCGGGTGTCTTGCAACCCTTACCCTAACCTTAACCCCAAACCTTATCCTAACTCTAATTTTTTTTAATGTTGGCGAAATGTCTGGATTCCAAGATATAATTATTGTATGTAAAATTGAGACCAAGTTTCAAAGAATACGGTAAATCTAAGATGTCAGTAGTAAAGAAATGCAAAATTTTAAATCATGTTAAAATCTTCATTGTTTATTCAGGTTCGGCAACATTATTCATACATGTGTCAATAGGGAGTCCCCGCACAGGAAATGCCCGAGTAACATTGGTTCCTGACATAAATCGGTTCCCTCTCCCCCAATGGTCCTCAAGTGGAGTCCTTACCACTGAAAAACGCACCTTTCAGTTGTGATTGTAACATAACCAACCTTACAGATCAATTCGACCATTTTGTGTCTTTTATCCTCAATCTGAAGTAATATTCCGTTCAGTTGGTAGCGTGAGGCCTGGGCTTGTTGATCAATGACCGTGTTTATGTGATCGGTCACGCTGGTGCGAACGCAAATGGTTCGAAGGGCGAGAAACGAACACAGATGTATTTTTGTGACTTCAGGCGCGATTCGGGAGTTGTTTTAATAAATAAACAACGATTTCCGTCTTTCGAGGAATATTGTTTATGTATAAATAAAGGTGAACACACACTATAGTGACATCATAACCAACAAATTGGTTCTATTGTTATGTAATTGACCATATAAAGTACTTTTCACCTATTTTTCCGCCATTTTAACTTGGAATGTATAAAAGTATACTAATTGTGATTGGTTTAGCTTTTTCAGCGATGTGTCGGAAAGGTTCGTCTTTATTAACGCCAGAGAGAAAAGTATACGTTAACGCCAATGTGCGAAATTAAGATATTCTTGCCTTTCGATTATCAAGTTCGATTACTTTGTGTTTTTTAGAATCTCAAAGCGTATTGTGGAGTTGCCATATTTCTGAATGAGTGATTTTTGCCCTTAATTTTTATTATCTGCATTTTTCTTTTCGCGCTTGTACTTTCAACCACAGCCTCGAGCCTGGTTAGGAAAATACTATGACTCAAGAGATGTTACGAATAAATATAATACAGTTACAAATGAGTCAGAGTTAGAGTCAAAATTAAGCCAAAACTCTTCTTTCGCATGTATTGATTAAAGTGTTAGAGTAGCCTGTGTGGAGGTAATGTTAAAGTATGTAGGATGTAGATTGAAGCAATGTATCGTGAGGATTATTTATCAAATGTATTAGTAATTGTTTTGCAGGTTTGTTAGATCTAAATACTTCTTAGCATTGATCAAAATCTATATTTTGAATCAGAAAAAAAACGGAAAAATAAGGAATTTTCTAGCATTTCAAACCGCTTCATAGTTGTCGCCTTTTGCCAGTTGTGTTGGAATATTATTTGTTGGCATACATCAGAATGGTCCATCTTATTTGACATTGCGGGCCATTTCAGCAATAAACATACTAGTCGCGGGCCTCAAATGAAAACTAAATTGTGTATCTTGCTGTTAGAGTTTTATTTCCCATGATTGGTGTCACTTTTTCAACCAATACTGTGTAACTCTTGCAATCATTAGTTTCAGAGGTTTTAATTTAATAATACATAATGCTCGTCATAATCTTTTCTGTTAATGGGATGTTTGGGTCGAAACTTTTTGTACCAGAGTTTCAATATGGATTTTCTATGTTGGTAGTGATTGGCCGAAGACAAGCGCCTATAGTCTAGTGTTTCATTTCCCATTTGATTGCTGGCTTTATATTTTTAGATGTTATAGCTTTAAGATGTCAAATCGCCTTGGCTCTTGTTTTTATACTGCAGTGTTATTTAAAAATTATCGAAGTCGCTCATTTACTTTCTATAATATGATTCACAATAGATATTCAATAGGTCAATATATCATTTTGAGAGCTTATGGAGCATTGAAAATTGAAAATCATTCGACATTCAACTTCTCAATCGATCCTTTTCCTTCATGTATGAAATAATTGATCAGAGCGTGTGAGAGAATCTGAATTTACAGTACACAAGGTATCAATTAACCACAGTCTCACGAACTTGTAACTACACAATTTAAACCATGTTGACATTGGAAACTGGCGAAAATGTTTATCAAGTATTAGCTTGTGGTCACAGTTGTATCTACAGCTCATGTGGTTGGGTGAACAAGATGGTCCGTTATAATTACACACAAACTCCCATGCTGAGCTTAATAGATATGAATGTGTTTTCATGAAATAGTTGTTTGGCAAGTGATTTCGACCTGGCATTTCTAGTTTATACTATTGTTAATTTGATTAGATTATTTCTCCTCACTTATTGAAAATTTGTAATAAAAATATGACTAGTATAAAAACGAAAATAGGAAGAAATTATGAAGTTGCTTAGTAAGCTAAATAATACGTTGCTTCAGTTATGCCTCAGTGTTGCTTATGTCAGCAGTTTTAGTGTTAAGTGACGTCAAACATCTATATGGTACACCTGGTATAGTTGCAGCTGGCACGTTTTCTTTCTTGCATGATTGTTGTTTTTTTATTTTTCCTTAATGCACATTGAAAAGTATGTATTTTTGAATAAATTTGTGTCGATGATTATCACTAATGATGTAACGACGAAGCTACATTGCTAAGATGTAGCGAAAACTGACGAAACTTTTCAATGTGTGTAATATTATATTCTAATTCTTGTTTGAGCATAGTTGTGGTTACGTTTCATATAGATCCGCAATTTTAAATATATTTGAGTTCGAATGAGAAGATATTCCAACGCAAATAAAAGCTGACTCGAGTTTTCATATATAATAGTCAAATTGCAACATTGTAGAAAAGGAGAAGAAAGTATTTAATATAACATGTACGCAAGAACTTCTTCGTCCAATATCTTTGAATCAGCAGGATATCTCATAATTCTCAGTAAATAAAAATATGGCATGTATAAAAGCGAAAACAAAAACTAACAAGAAATTAGTAACTTGATTAGTAAGGTAAATATGTTACTTTTGTGTTGCTTATGTTAGCAGTATTAGTGTTCAGTGAGGTCAAACATTTATATGGCACCCCTGGTACAGTTATAGTTGGCACGTTTTCTTTCTTGACTGAATATTGCCCCTTTTTTCTTAAACACATTGAAAATAAATTTGTGTCGATGATTATCACTAATGAGCTAATGATGAAGCTATACTGTCGGAATGTAGCGAAAACTGGCGAATAAACTTTTCGATGTGTGTATAATATAATATAATTCTTGTTTGAGCATAGTTGTGGTTTACGCTACTGGATCCGAAACTGCTGCATATCTCACAGTTCTTAGAATATCACATTTGTATGTTTCAATCAATGCAGATCAGGTACTTACATGTGGGCTGATCAGTGATTAAGCATTTTCTTTATTTATTGTTGAAGAGCTGTGAATATGGCAAAAAGCCAAAAGTTTTGTTCTTTGATCCTATGAGTATGTACTTTCGATCAATGTCACCGGCAATTATTAACTAACATATCTTATCATTGCAGTATTGCACATGTAGCTTCATTGTTTGCAAAACCACAGAACTTCGTTTTGCAAGTTCTTACTGTCATTTGCAGGTTTTGATGGAAGTAATTTCGTAGAATTTCGACTATAACGTGAACACAGCCGGATTGACAGATCATGAGTTTGAGACTGGCATTTTTGCTTGTTGTCTGCATTCTAAGGTTCGTATTACAGTCTTTACTCCTTAAATGGTCACAAATGAGAATTTGGACTCTGTATTATTGGATAAATTAATGGTAGATCCGTCTGTTTGCAAGTTCTTCCTGTTATTTGCAGTTTTTTATGAACGTAATTTCTACTCTACAGTGTGAAACACAGCTGGAGTGGCCTATCTTGAGTTAATATCGCTTTGTTCTCTTGTTGTCTGCATTGTAAGGTTGTTTTTTTTTTCTATAATATAGCTCTTTATCCATTCTTTTGTACTTAAATGGTCACAAATGAGAATTTTTACTTTGAGGATTATTGGATACATTGTAGATTCGTTCGTTTGGCACTGGAGAGCTATTATAGTGAGTTTTACAGTAAAAAGTCGACATGACTAAGTAAGTGACAACAAAACTCGCTTTCAGTTGATAAAAGTCTGTGATAGTTGCTTAAGGGAATAAACCATAAATTCGGATCCGGTCAGAAGAAAATAAGATAGATTGGGTTGAGGGGAGATAGTAAAAGTTTTGGATGGAGAAAATAAGTGAAATGTTCATATTTGATTGCAATTCATTGCCAACTCGTTTCAGAATATTTGATTCCGTCAAAACAGTGGTAATAAGCGTTTTCCACTCAAATTTTGCAATGCAATCATCCCCATTCATTTTTTTGTATTTTGACTCTGTTAGAAGCAGGCTGGTTATGCTTTGTACTGCGAGGAACACAAACATGATCTTATTTGAAGAAGATTGCACGATGCGATTACTTCTGTTCAGAAAAGTTCAGGTAGTTAGACCAAACCAAATAGTTAACTGAACAAATATGCAAAGGTAAATCTTGGATTGTCAGAATCCTGTTTGCTAACGATTGTCGATTTTAAGCAAAATGCTGAGAGTGTTACAGAGATCTGCTGAAGAAAACAAGGAACAGTGTTGTCACAACTTTTGAAAGTAAAAAATAAATGGAGTTGCTTTACTAACAAATGTTTCGCTTTTGTCATTTCCATTGGTTTTCATGTTGTAAAATAGTTTTACCTTGAAAATAGACAATTCTATAGGCAATTGTACCGTAGAACTATCGCAGTGAGAAAAGGGCAACAGATGTCATTAGTAAATAGATGCAGAATCTTCATTGTTGATTCGGGGTCGGCAACATTATTCAAACATGTGTCAGGAGGGAGTCCCCGCACTGGAAAGGCTTGAATAACATTGGTTAATGATATAAGTCGGTTCCCTTTTTCCCAATGGTCGTCAAGTGGGTTTTTACCATTGAAAAACATACTTTGTAAAATGCCATTACACAATTTTTATATCCATAATGACAGAAAAATTCAAAAAATTGGGAATTGAAAGCTTTATCAACATTAGAAGAACTGATTTTGAACCTTACTGAAAAAATTAAATGCCAATCTTATGAATGGATAAGAAATAAATTAGTTGTGCTGTTGACCCAACAATGTTGATGACTCTGGTTTCCTGTATCTGCCGTATTATCCAGTATATGTCTCCGTGCCGGCTTATCATTTCAAGCAAACTCAAAGTTGATTAGCTTAGAATGAATATCACGAATTAACAACATGCAGATGACGGATTAGAGTCATCTTAGTATTTATCATTAGTCACAGAGAGAGCTATTATAGTATGTTGGAGTTGTTATCCTAAGGTCGTGAGTTCGAATCCGGAGGCGCTTAATTGCAAAGAGATAAAACACAATGTGTCATGATGTAATTCTTTAAATTACCGGTGATACTGTTTCCTTTTCGGTATTTTCACCCAAATATCAGAATTTATCAATATTAAGGTGGCAAATTGAACCTTAACATATGGATGAAACCTAGCCAGGACAGAAAAGATGAAATTTCCTAAGTTCTAAATTAAAATATTCTATTACCCTTCAAATATAGCATTCTAATTTTTTTTTCTTGATAACAAGGAATAAACTCAAAATATTAAGCAGAAATATTGATTTATTGCATGAAATCTGTGATTTATTCTCTCAAATTTAATCTCGCTCGAACTACACTAACCCACGATGAAAATGAAATATTAATCTTTGATTCTATTGCAAAAACAAAAAATCTCAACAATTTGGTTTCCCCAGAAACATCACATTATGAATTATAAATGAGAAATCGAGTCCAAATTTGTGTAAAGTAATATTCTCCACGCATGTCTTCATAATAACTTCACTTTGATTTTTCCACCCTTTTATTTTCTATAAGCTTGATTTATTATGACGTAACAATCCTTATGAAAACTTGTATATAAATAAACTAGAGATATTAAAGCGTTTCGCTCGCGTCCGCGCTCACGTTTCGTTTGCGTCGGAATATTATTTTCAAATGTTTTTCTTCGTATTCATAATTAATGTACGTTGCTTTGAAATCAATATTTTGAATATTTAATATTTTTATGGCTTGAAATCAGTTAATAAACTTTTAGTTTTTCATTCATAATTTAAAAGTTCCTGTTCCCTGGATTAATTCACTCAATAATTCATATTTTAAAAAGTATAAAGTTTTGAATAGGAAGTTCACGTTGAAATATTTTTACAATGTTATTTTTTGTGTCAAGATGTTATAAATTGTATCGTAATTTTATGTTTATCTATATAAATAGTGAATAGATGGCTATACATGTATTTATATTGACCTTATGATCGACCTTTCATCAAGAAAATTGATTTTCAACCTAGAGGTCCCGACCCAAAGATTAAAAATGTCTTGAGGGTCACGATGTGGGGTCCGAAATAAACAGTAAACCTTATCAAACCTTTGCGTTTCTAAGTTTATAATAGTTTAAGGTTGCTAAGTTGAAACTGGGTAATTGAATTTAAAAACCCTTCAAGAGCGACATTCTCGTGAACTCTCAGACGTTCATGAAAGGAATAGATTTATATTTAAATGCACGACTGGATTTAATTATATGTCATTATTTGAATAAATGTTTCAGATTTTAGAGACTATACGGAACAGAAACCTTAGAAAATCATTGAAATATCATTGTTGTCCAGTATTTTACCATATTTAGGGCAATTTATAAAGTTTTTGTTCATGGTTAGAGCAACATATGTTCCGAAATGCCTACAAAAGATATTTTAAATAGAAAGTAGAGACATTTGTTTGGAAGAGTTTTTCCTCATTTTGTTATCTCTGTCAAAGTGATAGATCGTTATCCCTTTGACCCTTTCTTGAGTGAAAGCAACGAAAGTTTACTTGTCTTTATATTTTTGTGAAAATATAATTTAATTTAGCGTCAATATTGAAAAATATTGTTTGTTTAACAATTGCATAATTCATTATTGATATAAATTAATGATTTTTCCAAATTTATCCATAATTATTAAATATGCACGAGAATTATTATGAGATCATAAAGGATTTTCCACTGAAATGTTTGAAATTAAACACGATGTCATAAGGAACATCACAAAGAAGCATTTCAACAACGTAATTCATAAAATATTTATATTTTTACGCAGGATGAAAGATAATTTACCGAATAGGCCCATACTTGCATGCATATTAAAAAAAATATTGATTTATGGCGAAATCTATATTTTACATCAAAATAAAACAAATTATTGTTCAAATTATATGAATATCAAAATAATAATCACAATTTTCATTTTTCTGCTTTAGTCATGATATTATCTCTGGTGGATGTGTGAATTATGTCCGATTTACCAAATTTCACGTAGATCAAGAGAAAGTCTGATTGTGATAATATATATATATAATCTTCGACTTGATTGGTTTTATATGGACTAAGAGAAGTCTTTTTCCATAAATAGAGATTAATTTATTCTATTAATGGTTACCGTTGACCAATGATTTAGCCATTTTTAAATAAGACGAAAATGTGAAAGACTCAAAAATCCTGACCATTTTTTTTTTACCATTTCGTACATAATTCTTTGGTAATGTTTGGTATTGAAATATTATGACCAAATAGCCGAATAAGCGCCATCTATAAACAAAATTATGGTTGAAATTATTTGAATATCAAAATAATATTCACAATTTCAATTTTTCTGCTGCCCTGCTTAGTTTAGGCAAGATATTATCTCCGGGTGATGTATGAGTTATGTCCGATTTATCAAATTTCACCGTAGATCAAGAAAAATACTGTGGTAAATATATCTGTCTCCTACTTGACTGAACAAGAAAAACAAGCTTATTTTGGGCTTACTTTAATCATCATTCGATATATTACTTGGCCCAACTTTAGCTGATGTATATGGTCTTATATGACCAAGTGAATTATTTTTTGCCGTAAATGGAGATTCGTTTATTCTTGTATCGTTTATATTTGACAAATTATTTGTCTTTTATCTAGTTCAGTCAAAAATGTTGAAATGTTGAAAACGGCCAAAGTTTTTTTTTTAACAATTCATTAATCATTTTTTGGTAATATTTTGTATGGAAGTATCATGTAGCAATTGGCCGAATGAGCGCTATCTATGGAACACCAGAGGTAAAACTGATAGATATCCATGTAATGTCTGACTGACCGCACAGGAATCCGTCATAACCAATGTTTCCTCTAAGCTGTGCGCTGTGCGCGCGCATAAAGCTCTAAAGCAGCGCACAAAGTAAATTGAAGAGCGCACATAAACAGTTTACACTGAAAGTGAACGTTGATAATTGTGATTAAACTAAGAATCTGCCGCATAAACCTTATTTAATCTTTGCAAAGACGAAAAATCTAGCGCACAATGTCGTGGGATAATTAGATGGAATATTGGCCATATTCTTAATACCAGAAAGGCAAATCGTTGAAATTCCTTGACAAGGATGGGATTCCAATTGTTGTAAAATGGCATGCGACAAACCGTTTATCCTTCCTCTATACTCCCTTTCAATTTTGGATCCATATCTGGTATATCCTATATGTTCTTGTTATTAAGTAATTTATTATGCTTCGTCTGAAGAAGCTATATATAAAATCAAGCGAAAGCTTACGAAATAAAACTTTCAATCATATACGAACAAGAATATGTCTGATATTATATCCGATATCAATCATTGCAGTTCTGCGAAGACGAAATTGTCGGGTTTGAGTTTGGCGGAAGTTTATTGCACAAATTGGAGCCAGTTGTCCTTATCTTATGAGTTGATCTTGACTCATTATCAGATCGTCCCTATATCCAATTTCCGGAATTATTTTATCTTTATTGTTTTTTAAAGAGAAAATGATCGGTTTGGGATCGCGTGAATGCAAAACGTGTGTTTAAACTTATGTCGCATGCATCGGTAAATAGTGTATTATGAATAATTGAAAAGTACAATGTTAGGTTAGGCTCAGGTCAGTCCGCTAATTATATGAATGGCAAAAACAAACAAATTAACTGGAACGGGCCATAGTTTGTATGTGTAGATAAGGAGACCAATTATAATTGAATTAATACTGAGGTCAAGAGTTTGGAAGAAAATTGAAGTTTTCCTGGTGTATGCATACAAGAGGACCCGGAAAACCCTAATTTACTGAGTTACGGATTTACGGATTTACGGATTTTGCTCACTAATTTACTGATTACGTAAGTTACCCTCCTCCCTAGCTTATACTGCATTTACTAATATTAATTTGTATAAAACAAAATCCGTAAATCTGTATATCCATAACTCCGTAAATTAGGTTTGCCCGAGGACCCTCTGTCTTCGAAAGCTTTTTATATTTTACGAATAGGTCAAAGGCAGCGGTTTTGCCTAATTTTTTTTTCGGAATACATCAACTTAAATTCAAGACACAAAACACATAACAAAAACTCTGCCAACTACAACTCCCTCTTTCTTCTCTGTTCCTTCCTCTTTGTACTCCAAAGTCTCCGAGCTCTCTTCAGCTGCCACCATACACGATTATGCACTATTTATCACAGGGTTGGGCAAACTTTTTCTCCGCGGGCCGCACGGAACATCTGTGAATCTCTCGCGGGCCGCATTCAACAAAAATTAAATTTACTAAATGTTACTTCCACACAAAAACACAATTATTACACATGCGAATGTGGTATTTGTTTCACAAAGAAAGATTCCTCGAATATAAGTCGTAGAAATCTGATTGTAGTTTCGTTAAATGTGTTTTTCTGTGCGAAAATGTCCGGACCACACAAATTGACTTCGCCTTGCGAGGAAGTTCGAGGGCTGCGGGCCATAGTTTGCCCACCCCTTATTCATCATGTCTGTTCTCATCTCTATCAGTATCACCAGTCACATCAATCAGTCCAATATATCGAGTAAAATTAAGTAATTTTAATAATTTCAATCTTAGACTTTGGTATCAGTTGGTTGACGTTTTCTTGGTGGAGAATTCTGGTTTGGTGTCCTAGATTTCCTCTTTTTAGCATTCTCGCTTAGATTTTAGAACTTTATTGATGTAGAATGATAGATTC
>JAUELA010132419.1:0-15197 GCA_031471845.1 Boltenia villosa | reverse complement strand
TGAATAATTTGATTTTTCATTTTAACTAAAATAAAGCTGAGCGATAAAACAACGTCAACATCTGATTGGTTCGAGTAAGCCTGGTTAAACCATAGACCCATATGCGAATCAATAACAGTTTACTTGTTCGGTGCAAGCTGGTCCCCTTCTCAACACTTTCCTTGTGATATAAGACATTTTTATTCCTCAATGGATATTTACATGAATTGGCACGGAGTTCCAGATACATCCCAGAATAATACATGGACATGGAAAACCCTGGTCCCTGCTTCCTCTGGGTCACTCTAGGCCAGGGAAATATATTTTTTAAACAAGAAAAATACAATTTTCCGGCAACGACGAGTACCTGTTCTATTTATTTGAAACACTCTTAAAAAGAAATAAAACTTACAATGCAACTGCCTAGTTTGGCTACTTTATAAATATAATTTGGCCGTAAATGACAAACCTGGCGGAAAATAGTTGCTTGTTGCTTCCTTATGTGATTTTATTAGGTTTTCAGTTAGGACTTGATAATTAACTGTGTCGGAATTCTCAGAACGAAGTATATAATATATATATATATCATATTGATTGAAAAATAGAAGAAGTTAAGAGGAGTATAATTTAGGGAGGCTATACGCATTTCAAAGGCTTTACAAAGGCACACAAAGAAAGAAAGGTGCAGCTTTGGGATCCAATTTCTCATGATATAAAAATGCGCAATTATTAATAAATAAATAAAAAATTAAACATTGATTACCTTCACGGTTCTAATTTAGTTCCTTCGCTTTGAGTTTTCTTACCTATGATGTTATATATCATACATGAGAAATAATTTACAGGCTAAGTTAGATAGGAAATATACCAACATGAAGGATAATGGTAATCCTATAATGTAGGTATGTCTCGATTTTCCAAAGTACATCTAATTGTTGCAATCTAACGTTCATAATAATTAGACGTCTTCAGGAAAATCGAGGCTTTAATCATGATTTTTTATATTGTTTATTTCAGATTTTTATTGATAATTTTATCGCATTTTTTACTTGATATTACTGAGTTATGTGCAAGGAATCTGGATAATGATATAATTAAACACAATCATGAAGAAACAACTATTACGGTACAAGCTTAAAGCTGACCAAAAAGTTGGCAGGTTAGTAGAATGATAGCCTATATGTAAAACTTAATTTTTCTACATTCAATTTAACTTTGCCATCTTAAATATGTAAGCATATTGTCTTCACATATATCATAAATTGGCAACCCTTATCACATAGTTGGCAACCCACACATAAGTGCTGTTGCTATGAGCGGGATAAGGGCCGCTTATCGAGAAGATCACAGATATTGTCTTTACGGATCTCATAAATCGCACACTAAAACTAGACAATACCTGTTTTTATTCAATTCATGTATTTACAAACCAGATTCTTTCCATCTTCTCTATAGTATATGAAACAAACAGTTTGTGTTGAAGATAATATTAATAGTAGCTAAATTGTCGTAACATTAGATTACTAAAAAATGAAACACTAATCTTGTGAAGTTGTGGTGCTAATATCATTCCACTGTGAAGAATTCAGGTGTTTAAAAATAACCTGCTTTCACCGCAATAATTGTTGACAAAATGCAGTTTTTAAAACAAGTTTTCTGAAGGCTTAAAGCAAATATATGTGAATCGGCTCATCCATATTCTAGCCAGAATGTATGGGATTTAAATATGAAGTTATTCTATATTAATTTATTTTCTCATTGCAGGGCGAACAAGAATGAAGTTCTCACTGAAGAACTTCTCCAGATTGAAAAACGACTCGAGCATGTCCGCTTAGCATGCTCCCCGGTCTACAAACGAATTTCACAATGCCTGCAGTCAAGTGGGCCTGACATTGATAAGAGAATGGTAAATATTGATATCCATAATGATTTTAATACGAAATACACCTTTTCCCACCACGGTTCCATATATTTTTTGCTATTTTAGAAAAAATTGCCAGAAACAGCTGTGGCCCATGCGATGCTTGACGCCAGCAATCAGCTAGGGATGGATTCGGACAGCGCATTGCAGTAAGTTTATCATTTATTATATAGATTTCAATTAAAAAAAATGTAAGAATGCTAAACTTTTCATTGAATCAAATGAGATATCATTTTAATATTTAATATGTCTGCTTTGTGTACTGGAATGATAGAAATGTATACTGTTGTAAGATGAAATTTGATCATATCAGAACTTAGCAAGACATTTCCCCTGCTCTAATTTCTGTTGTGCCTTAAATAAAGTACGATCATATGAAGAGCTTACAGATTTAAAGTATCATGGCGTTTGTTACAATAAATGAAATCTACCATGGACCCTTTTGATATATAATTTGAATGGGCCTAATATGAGATGAAAGTTGGCAACCCCTTTTTCAGTAAATTTTTCTCAAAATAAAAAATCAAAACTTTGAAAAAAAAATCAAGTGAAAATTGCATGTTTCAGAACAGGAAAATAAGTTTTATTTTTTGTTTTAGTAGTATTTTTTTGCTCTATTCATTTCATTTCATTTTCCAGAAAATCACTTAAAGTATGTGCAGAAGCTGAGACAGGAGTAGCCAAAGAGAGAGCGTTATATGAAATGTTCGTGGAGGGCCACGTGGTCACTCCACTGAGCACTTTAGTGGAGGTATGTGATTCCATTATTAAATTGCAATTTGAGATTTCTGAAATCAATATTATTAATTTGGTAAGTGTAAGACAAAGTGTAATAATCACTAATGAGTATGATTAATTTCATGATTATACAAAGCTCCATATGCCACATGAAACCTAGGTTATTAAAACTGTGGAGATTATTAAGGAATAACTAATTATTACTCCAGTAGGGATGGGATCGGAAAACATGATAATATGGTGATTTTTATTTTTTTTTCTGCATTTACAATAAAATTATGTATTTAAAACCCAAAGTTTGTAGATTTCACCATCAGCATTGTTACTAAATGATATTATCCACATATCCGTGTTGACCATATCAGCATCAAGTATATTAAGATACATATTAAGTATGGAAAAAAATGCCCATCCCTAGTTATCAGTGCTCTTGTATATTTCAAAATGAGCAAAAGATTATGCCAAATTGACAATTTGTGCATTGTTTTGTATAGGTTGTAGAATTCCATTAAAATCACTACTTAAACAGTTGAGTTTGTTATGAATAAATGTTATTCCATCAATAATATTATCCCTATTATTTTGTATGCATTGGCACAGAAGAGAATATTTGTTTCAAATGATCACTAACAGGAAATTAAACTGATAGATAGAAACAAAGTACCTTCCTATCTCAATTCTCTTGTGGGAAATTGTGATCCAGACAAGTCCTGATTTCCTGTATAGTGTAATCTTGATTATGCTTGAATGGATGGATACCAGAGAAAAAAGGGATTTTTCTGTTGCTTGCTGACAATACTTTTTGAATTTTAAAATTTTAATTTACTCAAAATGGGACCATGGAAGATAAAGTTACGCTACTACATATGCATTATTTGCGATTGATAATTTCCAAAGAATAAAACACCATGTTTACTCTATACTCCGGTGCATAGGTTTAACCCATGAGTTTTCAATGGAAAGGATAAATAGGTACTTTTGAGAATAAGGCATGAAAATATTGCATAGAGATATAGGATGATTTTTAGTGGAAACATGATGTAAAAATTTGTTATTCTGTTACCATAGTAATAATTTACTATTCCATGAATTTTAGTATTTGAAATGTGAATAAATTACTCTGTAAATGTATCATGTTTTTGGTAATTTTCTGCGTTGGAATTGATTCAATTACTCAATGAGTTCATCAATTATTAAAGACATAATCTTGGCCGAACATAAATCAGATTTCCTTCTCTACCCTACTAAACCATTCACTACCTTCAATGATAAGTGGTACCAGTTCCTGATCAATAATATTTTCTTCTGGATTATTAGCATTAATTTTAATGAACAGTAAAAGTTTAATGCCAGCAACATGTATATTATTTATTTAATTTTAATGTCAATGTCTGCAGTTTTTTCCATTTTCTTTTGATAATTAAGTTTTTCGCAAGTCAAAATGCATGCACAAAGTAAAGTCACTTGATGATGCAATTTGAATAGATAGTCAGCAAGTTGGTCATGGTCTTTTTGTATGACTAACATACATTGTTGTTCTGCTGGGAACAATCAGTACAATAAGGAAGGTATGATGGCATCATATCCTATTTTTCTGAACAATCAGTCAGTCAATCACTTCATAAGGCCATGTACAATTGTACATGTCCCCGACCCTATTCGATCCTTGCGAAAAATCTTCCATTCTAAATATATCTCGCATCCAATTCAAAACACCCAGAAAGTTGAAATTAGGCTCAACTCCTTAGTTGTATTGTTTCATAAATTCTTATTTTGCAAGACGGACATCCCGAATATCCAAAAAATGCGAGAAAGGCTCAAGAGGTTGGTCCTGGACCGGGACAATGCTGCCCAGGCATGGCAGAAGGCTTACAAGGCCCAGTATCACCCCGGTGCCAATATCCAAGTCATGTCAGCTAAAGCTGATACCATGAAGGAAGAAATGGACGCTGCAATCTCAAGAATGGAACTGTGCAAGGTATTGTTGTGTCTAATCTAAACAAACTTCAATTAAAGAAAGATAAATGACTTCCAAAATATGACAATCCAATGCCAACATTGGCAAACTAGCAGATGTGCTATTAATTGATATTATTGATTAGATGTGATAACGAGGGCACTAGATGTAGTCATGAATAGTTTGACCTCGTGTCTAGGTTGACCCATTACTTTCTGTGAGAAAAAAATGTATTCATCGTATAATACTTCTTGATCGAAAAAGACTGTAAAGTCTCTGTTGCTATTTCCTTTGTCTATTTCAAATGTAGAAAAATTTATGATTAATGAATTCTTGTAATTTTTGCACTCAATTCACTACTCATATTTCCAGGATCAACTCATCACAGAGCTTTTCGAATTCTTATCAAAAGAAGGAACATACGCACAACATGTTACAGATGTGAGTTAAATTGTATTGTGTCATCTTGCACAGTTTCATAAACCTTTCAAATCATACATTCTAATATTGATTCAATGCATTTTTAAAACATTTGGAAAATTTTGCAATCGCAATCTTTGAATCTATAAATTATTTTATCATTTTTTACTCATATTTATTCTGGATGGTTAAAGTACAGAAAACTTTTTTGTTTTGATTTTAAATAGGTTTAGAGGTCTGAGTAACAGTGTTAACCGTGGGCTATTGCAATTTTTCAACTTTGACCTGTCAATGATCTTTGTAGCTTACAATTTTCACTGCATGGAACAGTGTGATTGTCACTGCATTGAATTCTGCAATGTTATAATCCATTCAGTTGGTTTTGATTTCCAATCTGACCAAAATGGGGATTTATATTGATAAAAAATACGATTTTATCCGTCAAACATGTTTATTTTCATCCTATTGTAAGCTATTCATAACATAGGTATATAAGAATATTGATAATTATGTTGAATTTATATTTAGTTTGTATCGAAAGAACTCGAATATCACCGAAGGTGCGTATCCCATCTCGAAAAGTTGGAGCCCGATTTAAAAGCAGCCCAAGGTAAGTTTAGAAAGATAAAATCTGGCTACCCCAAAATCTGCTAAACCAATCTCTTTTGTCATTTTTATTACTCTTTTACAGAAAACGCATACGTCCGATCTTCGTACGGGTGCTCGCTGGCCGAGCATCTGCGTGTCACAGAACGAGAAATCGCATTACCGTTTGAATCATGCATTTCCTGCTTGTTAGAGATTGGAATGTATGAAGAGGTAGGGTGGAAGTGTTTTAGATGTAACTGCGTACAAATTAAGATTGAGATTATATCATAGAGACCAGCAGGATATTTATTTGCGCAACGATTATATTAATATTTCAGATTGAATTGGAAACATCAAATAAAAATAATATAGTGTATTTCTTTAAATATTCTCAATGTGGCTTATATCGAATGAAGCTCATTTATCACTTTTTGTAAAATGGGATATGTACTGTGGGATTGCTGGTATATTGAATATCGTGTGATCTACTGTATTAAGAATGTAAATCCATTATGAAAGCAGCTTCTGGACTCGATATATTTATGATCAATCCATAAAATGATTGATTGTTAATTAGAAATTTGTAGGTTGCATATTTGTAGATGATTGATATGTGTCACACATGTCATAAATACAACGTAGGATCATTTAGACTACGGTAGCATTAGTCTTAATGTGAATTGAATTTTCTGAAACTGAAATTAAACTATACTATTTTAAGGTATAGCAAACTTTTATTTCCTTTTATCAAATGTATTCCAGTAACCTACGTCATGCTCTTTCTTTTTATCCTATTATTAAGGGCATTATATCCCCATTCTATTGTCCAGTTAATGATTACTCAATAGGGCGGTATCACTAGATTAATATTAGACTCTATTTGCTGTATAGTTTCATAGTTTCATGTGGTAAATTAAAACCGATACCTCCGTATCAATATTGCTCCTTCAAATTCGAAATGCTAATACTTATATATTTAAACATTATAGAAGTTCAGACTTTATAAATTTCTGCTGTTTTGAGTTCACTACCATTATTTGATACAACTTGCAAAGTTTGTCATAATTGGAACTTTACATTCATTAATATTGTTCAACTAGACTCTTCCTTTAATATCTTCCTCATTTTTGGTTTGCTTGATTACTCCGAATGTTTATCAAGTTACGTTGCTAGAAATTTATCAAACAGTTTGTTATTGCTGTCTCGACTCTGCCGTGTGTAAATATTTTGATAAGATTAAATTACTATAGTACTTCCTCAAAGACATATTTCTCTGTGAATTTTCAACATAATAACGGTCCACAGACTAAATATTCATTAATGAACTGATAATACATTGCCTTTATGTGACCACAAGAAAATAACAAAAAATATTAAATTATTACTGGAATTTTTTTTTCTACGAAGGTAAATTTCGCCTCATTTAAAAAAAATTGTGTTTTTATTTAAAGTAATAGTTCACAAATTCACAAAATCTACAAACTTGGGGAATTATAAAAAATATAGGGATATATTATATATAATATGCACGTTTTCCTCGGAATAATATGTTTAAAAAAGGTTAATTGATGAAATAACAAGAATAAAACAATCCCAATGAATTGAATATTGGGAGAAACGGAAACGCCTTTTTTTTCCTCTTATACAAAATAAAAAGTACAAATTAGAGAAAATACATAGGAGTACAACTTTGAAACATTTTATATAGCTCATTTATCTGACTTTGTAATAAAATTAAAATGACATTTCTATCAATCCCTCTCGTTGATTGAAAATTTCGTATGGATATGTGGAATTTTATTATTGAAGTTATATGTTATACCTGTTTATTAATTCATTGTTCATGTTATGTATATATTTCCATGTTTTTCACAGGGATAATGCCTAAATGGTTCTATAATGATATAAAAGTTTAAACAAAACAACATACCAGAAAAAATATTTGCCACAATTTTTATATTTAGTTTGAAAATTGTATCTATAGGGATTGTTCAGAATAGCTGGCGGGGCTACGAAACTCAAGAAGTTCCGCGCCTTGGCCGACGCCGGTGTTACAGAATTCACTGTGTATGACGCACAGGACGATGTGCATGCGGTCGCAGGTGCTTTGAAGCAATATTTGAGAGAGTTGCCGGACCCACTTCTGACTCAAGATCTTTACCATGATTGGTTACAGATCGCTAGGTGAGGAAATTGTTATTTTTTGAATTTTTTATATCTCTTATCAAGTTACTACCGGTCTGATTTATTTTATTATCAGCATCACGGACAATGATGCGAAACTACAAAAAATTTGGTCGGTCATCGATAGACTACCCTCGGAAAACAAAGCGAATCTCCGGTAACAATTTTCATTCAAATATGTTAAAGATAATAGCTTTATTATTTTTTTAATAATTGAAAGAAATTTTGTTTTCTTTCAGATATTTAATAAAGTTCTGCAGCTTGCTAGCAGAGAGACAAGAATACAACAAGATGAGTGCAGGCAATATTGCTCTTGTTTTTGCTCCCAACTTATTATGGGCTCCAACTGACGATATAACGTAAGTTTTGATTATCGTTATTCTTAGCTGTTAATATAGATATGAATATTTGTGTCGTTACATTTGCATTCATTATTGATTTTTTATTCTTTCTTTCTGTGACAAGAACTAAAAATTTTACTGATAATCCCTAAACTAACTGCCTGTAGACTACAAAACCAGACTTTTATTTCTTTTTGGGTGTTGCCGACAACACAATACAGTATTTTTAACTACCATGTGGCCAATATTCGAATATTAGTTGATTTTTGATAACTAATAACTGCCTGCAGACTACAAAACCGGACTTTTATTTTTTTTGGGTGTTGAATCGAATACCAGATGTTATCATTCTTTAATCACCTCTTAGAAGGGAGCCAATGTTAATAATATGTCATAAATTTTGTCATGAGGCATGCCCAATACTGCAGTGGTAACCTATCTATATATTACTAAAACTCTGAAATTGCTTGCTTGCTTGCTTATCTGTTATTAAATACAGCAAAATAATGGTGCATGTTAGCACCATATATTTTTTAGTGCGATATCCGTAAAATGAGTATAAGGACAGAATAAAATGTTTTGTTAAAATTGAGCCATTGGTAACCGAGTCAGCGCCGCTTTTCGAGTCACCGGTGGTCCCTTCCCCCCACCTATGATTAGATAATATAAAACAAACAATTTATATCGTTAGTCGCACAATAGCGAAATATTTGCAACTACCGTACATAAACCCCTGAAATGAGAATAGAAACTAAATAAAAGAAATTTTGTTGGAATTGGATATGCATTCAGAAAACTTGCCAATAAGGCTTAGATCTGGCCAAAGAAAATTTAAAGTTTCTCACATTTAAGAAATAGCTCATAGTTTGATTACCTATAGTGACATTATTTTTTAATTACCTTTGATGATGATGATTATTTCTTATATTAACCCACACTAATTACAGTGGAAATTATCTGCATGAGTGGGCAATATAAAGTCATAGATGTTCCTGTTCGGCTATTTTTGAATATATTTAGAACAATAATTATGTTAATCGTGATATGAAATGCAATGCTAAAGCGGTTCCAGTTTCACATTTAAGTTTCATTTCATCATTGTAATCTAAGTATATATGTAAACTAGGAGACAATTGCCGACAACACACTACAGTATTTTAAACTACCGTGTGGGCAATATTCGAATATTAGTTGATTTTTGATATAAGTAATATCTATACATCTTCTTTATGTTTCGAATTCAAATAAAATTGTTTTTTATTTTATTTTGTGATAATTGTATTTTTTCATTTTCCAATTTAGGGCAAATATGATGGTGTCAAACTCAATTGCGAGCATAGTGGAAAGTATGATCGTATATGCTGACTACTTCTTTCCTGGAGGTAATTTCTCGTTTGATATTTAATATATAGACTACCGGTATATGTCAGAGGTGGCCAAGCTTGCTCAATATAAAAGCTATATATCCACGCAATACACACATTAATGAGCATCGCAAGCCGCATTTCAACCACCCCTGCTCTTCGTCATAACTGTCCATATAAAATACGTAGGTTAATAAGATCATAAAACCTCTAGAATAAAATTCAGTGACTAGCTGAATAAAATATAAAACCCACAAAGCTATTGATCAGCTATTGATTAATTAAATAACCAATTGCACATTGGAATACAGTGTAGGCAGAAAACACTTTTTTCAATCAACATAATATGATTCACTGCATCAATATTATTAAATGATATGAAAATTTTATTACGTAAAGTTCAATGTAATGAAAGCGAAGTATTTTATGTTATGATATGATTACAAATTAATGAATACACAATTGCTTCCCATTTTAGACTTTCACTGCATATCATACTGAAGATTTGTATTTATTAGCTACTAAATTAGTAATGCACACACTTACAGACATTATAATGAAGCAATATGATTATTCCAAGTTTCAAAAATTCGATTAAATCAATGACTTCTTGATTTAGCTTAATGATGTGATTGTAGCATATTTGCACATTTTTGACCAGAATGCTAGGAGAAATCGAACAGAACAGGAAACTTGATTCAAAATGGGATATTCACCATCAGAAATGATTTCTGAAAAAGAACTTGAACATTCTTTTTTATCACCCATCTCGCATTAAAACTTGAAGTCATTGTGTTGTGAAACCAGTCGCATGCACAGATGCAATGCAGACTTGTTTCAGGACACAATGCAATTGAAACCAAAACTGAAAGCAGTCTAAAGATAAAACAAAGGTTCGGTTTCAATGACATGCGTAGGTCGTTAACGTGCTTACAACAAAGAAGTTGTGAGAAAACTGAGTTTTCAAAAAATCCTAATTTGTGAATATAATAAAGTTACTAAACTAAAACTACCCAATTAGGCATGATATGGTGACAAAATTTTTTCTTGATGATGGGTTCACAGTTGGAATTGGTAGTGGGGACAATTCATTTGGAATCCTTGGTTATTTAAATGCATATCAATTAATATCAGAAAACCCAGTCCTATATTCCAACTATAGATAATAATATGTTATTCTTTATACTTTTAGACTCAGAATTCACAGTACCGCCACCCCCACAGACCAATGACAGGAGCTCTGGGCACGGCCGCAGCCTGAGTTCGGGGTCAGGGGGTGAACCTAAGTCGATTTCAGTTCCCATCACCAACCATCAGCAACCCAAGTCCCCTTCACATTCAAGAAATTCATCTTCAGATACAGGGGTTATCCTCAATAACACAAGGTAACAAAATTTTTTATATTTTTCGGGAAAAAGGAAACTTTCCTATGTCATCCAATTATTGCGACTTATGCGTGTATGCTTGCGATTATAAGTATCGCAATCTTGATATTTGCAAATTAGATAATTTTATTTTTTTATTTTAGTGCCCTCTCCACTGAAACTTCACGAAGTAAAAAGAAAAAGCATGCACCTCCAGTGCCCCCTGGACAGAGGTGAATATTTATTCTTCCTATTTGAATTGTTCCATTGACTTCAATAAAAATGAAAATTTATTTCACTTGACAGGACCTCCCCTATTCCTCCCTCTGGCCCAGTTCAAAATGAGGGGCAGGTCCCCTACAAGCCCCCGGTTGCATCAAAGCGGACGTCGATGAGACAGAGACCCAACATGCCCCCTCCTCAACCTCCAGAAAACATGAGTAAAAATGGGACAACTTCACCCACCCCTCAGCCCCAGGTACCCAACCCCCGTCCAAGACCAAAACCCCCTATAAGAAAGAAAGTCCCAGTTATACCTGAAAACCCAGGGGGTCATGAAACGGCCAAGCCCCAAAACAGTGCAGAACATCTTCCCCCACCCTTAGTTGGGATTTCACCGCCACCCCCAATTCAGGATGGAGATATAGGGCCGGAAAGTCCCCCCATGCCAGACCTGCCCCCTCCTCCCCTTCCTTCAGATCTAGTCCAAGACGACTTTGGTGGTCCGGGGCTTATGTCTGAGCTTGCTAGCGCCCCCATAGTGACAGCGCCACTCGCAAGAGAAAGCAGTGATGAGGACGAGAGGGAATTTATCGTGACGTCGTTATAATGCGATCTTGCGATAAGCAAGAATGTGGATATCATGTGATACGTCTGTGATATCATGTGGAAAAATCCACATTTTCCATAACGTGATGCACCTAGATATGTTACATGAAAGGATATCATGTTGTCCCTTAGCTACAGCATAGATCCAAATCAATTCGTCTTCATATAATATACTGCATGAAAGCATATTCCGATTGATCACAAAACACTGTAAAAGTGGAGCCATCTTTTTTTTTGCACAGTTTGATTTGAGTCGCTTTTTTGATGATGATGCTTTAGAAAGTTGAAAATATGCAAGGTCAGACTTAACGGAGAGTCACAAATCTGGCAATTATAGCTCAAGTCTCAATAATCCCACTCCACAGCCGCCAATATTTCTCCATATCTTGGATAAAAACAATTTACAATGATGCAAGTAATAATGTTCACCTCATTTTTCAAAACACTGTATTTCAAAAATTTAGACAGCTACTGCAGCATACTCATTTAATGCGCCACAGCAAAAAAAATCTGAAAATATTTTAAATGTTAACAGCAAATATTACTTTCATTATTTAAGATCAGGATGACAATGTCAAGCCCATGACTACCATACTGTGTATTTTCCTAGGCGAGTCCTAAGAATTTTTAAGTGGAAGACATCTATATTTATAATGCCTTGAATTACTATAACCCAGCAGGAGTAGTCTCTACTGTATATTTTTATTGATAAAATACATTACGAGTCGGAGTGTCTCCAAATTTATAATCTTAAAATATTTCTTAAACCTTTAAAAATCTGCATGGTGACGCTCCGAACAAAGTATCGAGTATCTCGATGTTGTTTTTATATCAAGCTTCTCGGCATAGTCTTTGAACGTTCTATATCACGTCTATATATCTATTTATATTCTTCGTTCTCTTTCTTTCTGTATTTTCTAAATGTTATTAAAAGTGATGATTTTCAGTATATATATAATACTCACCCGATGAAATAATTTGATGATACAAGCGACCCAAAGAATAAGAGAGATGTGCGTGCACTTATCTGTAGAGAAGGAATTCGTTATAATTGATTTTATTCGTATTTTTTTACCATAGTAGGCTTCTGTAGATTGATGACAAATGAAAATAATTATTTGTATTTCAAACACCAATAAATCGAAGAATCACAATTAAGGTATCAGGAATATTTTTTGTTAGATATTGTGCAACCATCCTATTAAATATTAATTATTTTGATAAAAACCATCCCATTGGGATCGCACGTCATTATTTTCATTTCTAGATGATTATTTTTTTCATTTGTGAAGGGTACTTTAATTCACAATAGCAGGTACTCTGGGATGTCCGGTCGAAATTCTTTAAAAAATGTTTCTTCTTCAATATTAATGCATTGTAGAATGTTCCTTTCTCCTAACTGGTCTATTTTATCATTTTGTATTGATTCTTTATATCATTTTTACCAACTATATTATATCAAAATTTAACCTTAATTAATACTCTTCAGATATAAATCAGCATGAATATCTAACAACATTATCTTCATTCAATATATTTCTGGGACAATATGGATTTTTTTAGCTTGGTAATTTTCGCAAAATTAATTTTCTCGTGCAATTTTTGCGATTTAATTTCCATTTCTAAATGCACGAATCATGATTTCAAATAAAGTGATTTTGTTTCTGAAATCGTTTGGTCTTATCAGTAATGCAGGAAAGAAAGTATAAGCATTCTAATGACATGAACTGACAATGCACATTCCAGAATATTCTGCACTGGTAATTCCTTTTAACATATAGATATTACCGTTATTATAATGAGTAATCAGCAAAAGAATTTTCAAAATGCTGATGTAAAGGTAATTTTCTTTTCTCTTCGCGTCCTTGGCAAGTATTCCATTCTGTTGATAACTTAACAAGCTGTTTCTAACATCTCATTTGAACCACCCCATGGATAGAAGAAGGAAACTTATTCCAACTTAAAAGAAAATGAAAAATTCCAATGCCATTGCCTTTTCGGCATTTTCCATAATACACACGATTGGGTAAAATACACCCGTACTGAAATCGCTGAAATCTGTTTCATGTTGTGACTTTTTCGACCATATTCTTGAAAGGTGAAATTTTCCGGGAAACATCAACTTTGTTCTGAAATATAAGTCAATCAATGATGCATTGTTAACGGTATTGGCAGATTATTTTTGTGTTGAGGGCGGTCACATCCTAATATAATTTGGCGTGCTGGCGAAGACTAGATTAAATAAGCATTCATGACACAACACTTATATAAAAAAAAAGAAAGTCGGTTCTTCCATGCCGTGAAACCACGCTGTCATTTTCACCGTATCTTCAGAAATTCGACACTGAGGTACAGATGTATCCCACAATACTGCATGAAAACTAGTCCAGTCTCCTTTCGGGGTAATACATTTTCTACATGAATTTCGAAAATTAAACGTTATTTCTGTTGCCTGCTGCTTCACAGCGCCGGTATAAATCTGCATTGTTTATGTATGATTAATTCTTGTAGCAAGGATAGTAAAATTTTACTTTATTGACCAATATAACGCATTCCAGGTGGAATACAAGTTATACCATGTTTAAAAATGTCATCAAATTTGGGATTGCAATGGAAAATACTGTATAGCTTTAAAATATTCCACTTTGCATCCATGAGATCTCGCTTTACAGCCACCGACTGAAAAATGACAGTAGAACTCACTCTGCCTCAAAGTGAGTGCAGGTAACCTATAGATGTAAGTTGTTCGTCTAAATATATATAAGTTAGTCCCTGTTCTATCGTTGCAAATTATTACTAATTTAACCATACTACTTTTATTTTATCACTCATGATTGCCCTTCAATTCCAATGCAAAAATTAACGATATAAAATTTATTGTTTGTTACACATACCCATTTATAATCATATGAATGCAGAAAATTTTGCAAAAAAATGATAAATATATGAATGAAGTTAACTTATGATAAATCGATTACTTTATAGATGGATTGAAATGAGATTAGGTAAATCCTTCCGAAAATAAAAATTATTTCACTGTATTTAAGGTAATGTAGTATATTTTAGACAAAAAAAATGGCATTGAAGTTAAAAGCAGCAATTGTGACGAACACAGCTTTCCCATAAGGTGCTGTTTTATATGAAAATAAAAGCAAAAAAAAATAATAATCTTTACAAATTGTGTTATGAACTAACTGCATGTGAATAAATTGCCGTAATATTGCATGAATATATGAATTAATACTGCAAAAATGGTTTCAAGACAAAAAGTCTACGTTCAGAAATGGTATTAGTAAATTAGAATAGCATAATATAATGACACAAACAAATGTTTTGGTTAGAGAATTTCATGTAATGATAGGAATATGACATCATTCATCGACCACGATACGGAACTGAACATTGGAGCAGATTTTTCTAAACTCCATTGTAATATCACAAAGAAAACTATTTTATTTCCTTTTGCTTAACATATGTGGTCAATGGTCATGCAATTTATACCTTAAAATTTAT
>JAUELA010132418.1:0-25012 GCA_031471845.1 Boltenia villosa | reverse complement strand
TAATGGGTAGAATGCATGTGTTAGTGAAAGGAAAAAGGGTAATCGGTGAGCCAAAGAAAGGACCAGGGAGGCAACATCATTGTGTTGTGCTTAGGGCATCAGATGACCTTAATCCGCCTCTGCGTGGACTGGGGGGAAAAACGAACGTAAAATTTTTGCCCCCCCCCTGGATTTTTTTCAGCGGACGCCCATGACTGAGATATCCAAACTGTCACACACAGACCAGTTATCTACTCGAAACGTCTTTGTAAAAAAGCGTGACAATATAGGCAATATAGGCCAGATTGAACAGTATAATGATATGATATTTGTTCAGTGGTTTTGTTAATGATGAATTATAAATAATATTAGCAAACATGATTGAACAGAGAACATGCGTATGATAATGATAAAATGATAACAGTTTGCGCAATTTATAGGTGCACTGAAGATTCACTGTTTTACCATGAACAAAGCCCACTTGACCATCTTGTTTTAAATTTGCATTGTGTTAGTTCAAACACACAATTTGAAGAGCATCCCTCAATTTTTTCGGTTCGAATCAACTTTTTATCTCCTTAAAAATGTGTATTTCGTAAAATTTTAAATCTCAAATTTCAAATCTTTATACGTTCGACTCGACTCGCATTCACATGTGTGACCATGATATGTGGGTGTTTAACTCTTCAGAATTCTATTACCGTAACTATGGCAAACAAAAGTTGTCGGAGATGTGCTTATAGGGCGTTTGTCGATTCTCATTGCCACTTTACCACTTGCCAAGTTGCTACACACGTCTTCGATGCAGACGTTTCTTGCTTAAATAAATGGTGTAAATGTTGGATTCAATTTTTCCATTAATAAAATATTATTCGTTTATTAAATACCGCTGGATCGTTGTTCAATATGGGTCCCAAAGTGGGATACAATTTACTTATTATCACAATTTCGAAGAAATGTAGGAATTTAAGACCTGGACGTGGACCACTCAATACCAAAATCACCATTCCACTTTTACGAAACTCATTTTATTGTAGCTCTGAAATATTTAAGAACAACGATATTAAAGATGTGGCGACATTTCCCGGTCCCATTTGTTTTTCAGTCTTAATATTTTCAAATTAAATTTCTCAATTTATTTATTTATTTTTTATTTAATTTTACTCATATCTTGAAATTTTGATTTTTGGGATGTTCTATCTTACTCAATCTCTCCACAGAGTAAATGTAAATTCTCATATGTAATCCACCGTATGTTGTAGAGTATGCTATTTTTTGATAAAAGTGTTTATAACTTATACACACAAACTCGGACAACACCTATGTGTTGTCTAGGTGGGAATGTATGTGATGGTAGAGATACGGCCACATGGTTAAAGAGTCAGCTACCCCCCAGCTGTATGTAATTTTTTACATTAACTTCTCGTTGCTTCATAAATGAAGTAAAAATCATTGGCAATTCGTTTTTATTGGATTATATGTTATATGTTGGATTGTATGTTATTATATGTTAAAAAAAAACGCAGTGTATTAGTTTGTTTACGTCATCATATTTATATACAGACTACCATTGGTTATCTTCTGTCTCCCATTTCTGTTGACTATTTCAAGAATATCCCAAATTTCATGAATTGTCAATTAAGACAATATATAAATATTGAAAAATACTTCATTCAAGGCCAGTGCTCAGCATGTTTCGATTAGCCAAATTCTCGAGAAAATGTTGCTATTTCATCTAAATTGAACTGAAATTTAAGTACATGGCATCAATATCGTATGAAAAATGTAACTAAAACCTTATTCGCGCAGAAAATCACTTATTTTATATGGAATTCGCCGTTTTCTACCTTTGTGATGATAGTTCCCCTCGGACGGACGCCCATGTATGACAAAAAGGTTGCGTGTGATGGTAGAGATACGGCCACATGGTTAAAGAGTCAGCTACCCCCCAGCTGTATGTAATTTTTTACATTAACTTCTCGTTGCTTCATAAATGAAGTAAAAATCATTGGCAATTCGTTTTTATTGGATTATATGTTATATGTTGGATTGTATGTTATTATATGTTAAAAAAAAACGCAGTGTATTAGTTTGTTTACGTCATCATATTTATATACAGACTACCATTGGTTATCTTCTGTCTCCCATTTCTGTTGACTATTTCAAGAATATCCCAAATTTCATGAATTGTCAATTAAGACAATATATAAATATTGAAAAATACTTCATTCAAGGCCAGTGCTCAGCATGTTTCGATTAGCCAAATTCTCGAGAAAATGTTGCTATTTCATCTAAATTGAACTGAAATTTAAGTACATGGCATCAATATCGTATGAAAAATGTAACTAAAACCTTATTCGCGCAGAAAATCACTTATTTTATATGGAATTCGCCGTTTTCTACCTTTGTGATGATAGTTCCCCTCGGACGGACGCCCATGTATGACAAAAAGGTTGCGTCAAAACATGAATTAGTTTTTTTTTATGAATATTGTTTACGTTAACCATGCCCGCGTCACCTCAATTGATAATTTATAATATTGATTCCAGCACTCGATTGTCTCGCAATGTCACTGGTTTGAATAAATAATTCGTCTGCCCTCGGTTAGAAAGGCTTGATCCAGAGGGGGAGTGTGCTACCATAGGGACGGTACCGACGGTACTGCATTATATAGTCTATTTGTTACCTCCTACCTATATCATCAAAATCAATAAATTAAATTGGTTCAATTAGTGATATCATACTTTATATATTGATAGTGTAGCATGTCGTTATTATAGCAAGGAAAATATATAAAGTCTTTTTAATAATATATCTCGCGAATCATTAGTTAAGGCTCACTTATAAGCGCTACAGTTCATAAGTGTAAAGCAAGATGATATTATTTTCCAGATTCAGAAGCTGGGGCTTGATGGCAATGAATATATGGGCGTGGAGGGCTTAGCATCAGTCGGTAATCTCGTACAAAGATCGAAAATTCGAGCCCTGAGTTTGCAGCTTTGCGACCTCAAATCCAGCGAAGTCCTTGCTTTGGATAAGGCACTCGTTGATGCTCAGGTATGACGTATATATAAACTATATTTGCTTTGAATGATTTGAATAATTTTATAATTGTCTTAATTTATATGGGATGCGATTTCTTTTCATCAATTTGAATACTTTTCTATTTTTACTTACCTTTTTCGAATTTCATTTGATTTCTATTTAACTAAGGTAAAAAACTTTTGACTCATTAAAGTTTATTCACTGGGACAACCGATACAATTGGTCAGGGGAGGCAAACGTTTCTTTCGGGCCCGGTATAGAGAATTACGTCATTATTTGTTACGATATTAAAATTCGAAAATTTTATCATTGAAATTATTACGGTAAATTTTTGATTCCATTGATTTGGTTATATATGGTATAAAATGATATATTTTTCAATTTTAAGTTAAATTCATTCACAGGGGTTGATAACTCCACACCAGGTTAGATACAATTCATATTTTAATTATTTGTCGAAAAAATCAGAGGTTTTACGAGAATGGATGATAGTTAGAGTCAATAAAAATTGTTTCGATTGTTCTCCGACTCATCTCTTCAACTCACAATTCCAACTTGTTCCGTGTAAGACTTAGAACCATTTTGAAAGGGGAGAAAAAATGAAATATTAGAAAAACTTTCACAGCTGAGGCGCGCTAATTATTTGTTTAATTACCTATTATTACAGACGTAGGGACAAATTCCATGCGCAGGAGGTTGCTGTACGGCTACAATGCTAATAAATTTGACATAGTATGATGTATAATTGAATTCAGATATGTTGTATAATATTTTGATTCTAAATTTAGGATGACATGAACATCATCCCCATAGCGCGCATGGAACAGAAGGATCTTTTGTTTTTTATGGGAGAGATTGAGGCACATTATTCGTATATATCGTGCTATTGATCTTTTTAATTTTGACCCCAGTTGGTGTGAAGCAATTTTTTCCCATAATTCAAAAGTTTGCCCCAGATCAAAACCTCCTAATGTGCCGGGAAATTGTCGCACTTGCATGGATGATATGAAAGGACGTCGCTGATGACTAAACCGGCTTCTTTCACAATATAAGCAAAAGAGTAGGGAAGTCAAGTCAGCAGATTTGGAAAAACATAAATATGGACATTTTGCACTTAAGTTCAAACGTCGGCGCCATTATGTTTGGCGCGCATATATCGGTGAACCCTCAATTTTGCATCACAATTGCATTTCGTATTTCAATGAAATTATTCTCTAATATTTTAAATGCACTAATTTCGGGATGCCAACAGAAGTTGTAGATTGAAAACGGTACCGCGTTGGCCCTGCTAACATGCAGAATATAAATATATCAATATTTCTTCCATAAAAATTAATTATACATTGTACGAAAACAAGGCGGCATTTTTTGTCAGAGAATATGTGGCTTGAGCTTATAATATAGAATATTGTCAACATTGTTAATAATTCGACTAATAGGATGTCGATCTTATGTCCAGCGACCTTCTGCCCTGTGTCGTGTCGACCTTTTGACCTGACCTGTCGATCAATTATTTATAGACCCTTTGTCCCATTGTCGTTACTGATGGTTGAACCACTAATTAATCAAATAACCATCTACTTCTCTATATTATCATCAGCGTGCAAATGACAAAGTTACGACTTTTCGACACGACCCCGTTTCTCGCATTGCTCGGGACTAAGGATACCATTTCGTGCCTTGAACTCCCGTTCTCGTCATGTTTTTTGGCGTTTAACTCCTTCCGGGAGCCCTAGACGGCACCAGAGGTTCCCATATGTGCAGTAAAAGGGACTTATTGGAGGGTTGGTTGAATGGAAAATTTCCTGAATAAATTTTCTTGGCTCCACTGATGTGGTAAAAAATGCAGTTTCGTTGGATCTTCATTTTTCCTAGGTAGTGATCACATGCAGGCCTATGAGACGGCAGTTTTTCATATTTTGATGCGTTGTGTCCTCGACAGTTTGTTTTGGCTAATTCGTCATTTTTTCTGCTGAAGTATGCCCATCCTCACTTTCCTACTTCCAAAAATAAAACATTCATGTGCGAATCTATAGGAGGTAACTCGTTATTTGTTTCGGATTCGTCGTTATTAAGCCGTGTATTTGTAAAACTCATCTCAAATCTGTCCGAGTCTTTGGGGTATGCTCGTTTTTGTATTTTCATGTTTGATGCTGGTCTGGATGTGTTTCAGTTTAGTTTTGTTGGGTGTTTCTGGTCCAAATTGTAAGCCAATCTATGTTTTCAGAATATATATTTTTCAATTCCAACGAACTGTTGGGAGTGAGGCATATTATCGTATACATCGGGACATTGAATTTTTTAATTTTAGACCCAATTGGTATAAAGCAATTTGTTTCCAAAACTCGTTTGGCTTGGGAATTTGTACCAATTGTTTGACTTGTTCTACTTGGAATGCCTCTGGCAAACTGTGTAGATCGAGCGTACTTATGCGCCATCTTGCGGATCTACTTTCATTCTTTTTTTTCTGCTTATTGTCCCAGTAGTCTCAGGATGCTAATGGAGTGATTATAATGTTTACATATTTCTCGGTGGAAGATTTATTACCGAAGCATTGTGATTGATTGAAGATGTTACCAGTGACTCCATTATTTGTACTTGCCTATTCCAGGTTATTTACCGAATTTATATAAACTGATTTACGGCAGAAAAGAAATCACTTTAAACTTGCTAAAATAATATTGGAAATATGATTTTGAATTTTTCACTTTGTCATAGTGTCATCATACAATATATAACCAATCATAAACAAGATTTATGATTTATTCACGTGTTGCTGGGTAATATTAATCAGTAAGTTTTATGCGTTGGTGACTGGCGTTTGCGTGGATATTGTGTCCCTTCCTATGAAATTATTGTTCGTAGCACTCTGATATCGGGACCTGTATGTCTGGAGCAACATAACATGTCATAAAACTGACAGAATTTAGCAACTTACTGGTTTTTCAATTGTATGTCAAAACACGAAATTCCTTTTATTGTCATCGTCACAGTACAGCCTTACAGAACAATGAGAAATTATACAAATTTCTTAATCACTGATTTTAATTCCTGTCATAACAGGAACCTGTCACGAGATCCTGGTTACAAGCATACTTATTACGTTTGCTTTCCCTCTTACTTGCCGTTGTAACTTGTTATCGTCAAAACATCTTAGTAGAAGGCTTGGTTGTACGCCCAAAATTGCTAGATTCAAATCGAATATTGGGTTCTCCCACTGTTCGGGATAATATATATGGCGTATATGGAATGGAAAGTAAAATAATAATTATCGGCTTTACCAACATAACATAGATTTGAATAATATTACCAAAACAATTGTATGATAAAAAATAGTGAATTGTTATCGATGGATACTGGTGATACGAACATGCTGGGATTTCTAAATCGACTAGCGAAAGTGTGTATTTTATAAATGCAAATTCCAAATCTTAACACGGTTTCACTCGGCTCGCATTCACACATATTATGACCATGGTATGTGGATGTTCAACTGTTCAGAATCCTATTTCCGTAACTTTGGCAAAAAATAGTTGCGCGAGATGTGTTCAGATGGCGTTCGCCAACTCTCATTATATTGTGTTGATTTTATTACAAACATTAACAGGTTAAAAACGATTAATGACGTAATTATGAAGTCATTACTTTCGTTTTAATGAGGTTGAGAAAATGCGATCACATTGAACAACATTTTGATAATATGTTTTGATAATAAATTAACGTCAGGTAGAGAGAGAGAGAGAGAGTCATGGTGGTGAATTTATATATTAACATAAAGTCTTTTGAAGTTGACGCGCAACGCCTTAGCTAAAGCAGAGCTTCCAAACTTCTCCAGTTGGTGATACACTTTTAAAAATACACTTTTGCCTCTTTATACTCGCATTTGTTATTTGCTGATATATCAATAAAGGAAATAAATGAACGAGAACCGAAAGCTTGAGAAATTCCTATCATTTAAAAAAAAAGTATCAAAAATGTATTTCGACTATCAAACAGGAAGACGTGGAAGTTGTAAATTTAGTTCATAAATGAGATTCATCTTCGATTGGATATCAGCGTGATGGATTATATAATTTGGAACTGTTAACGATGATTCTCCCTAACGTAGTTAAATAATAAGATGATTATTAGTATAAATTTATATTAGTCTATTTAGATTATCTTATATATATATAAAAGATGTAAATGGCAAGTAAACTGACCGATAACTTTATTCTCACAGTTTCCAAGAAATGTGCAATGGCGCAACCTTAATAGATAGTTCAGCATTAATGAATAAGTTTTTTTTTTTGTATCGTCATGAAATGAGGTTGTATATGGTCGCTTGGTCCCGTTCCGTCCCGTCAATAAAGTAACCAAACCTTAATACAATAGTACTATTTTACATTTTTCTCACATTTCCAAGCTGTATCATTTAGCCTCATTTAGCCCCTTCCTCTAAGTTTAGAATATGCTCGATTTGAATAAACGCGTCCTATGCGTATTATTTGCACTGCTTAGAATGATCTTTAAATTTCGGATTATCGTTCAACTGTTCCCAAGTTAAAATACAAGGGTTCAAGGGTGTCTACTATGATAACAAATAATGTATATTTTTCAAAATTTTGCACCAGATCAAAAGATCTTCCTGTCCTGGGAAATTGTCTCACTGGCATGGACGGCATTAAAGGACGTCGCTGAAGTCAAAACCGGCTTCTTTCACAATATTAGCAAAGAGTAGGGTCAAATCAGCAAATTCAAATGGCATTATTTTGTACTTGCGCTTCAATGTCGGAGCCATTTTGTTCATATATCGGTGAACCCTCGATTCTTTACCCCCTAATATTATTCTACTTGGAGACCTACCCACATGGCTACACACAGTTTTTGAAAATCATATTTCAAGAGAACTTTCATTGCTACGTACCTCAATCAAATTCATTTCAAATATTTATATGCACTAATTTCAAGGTGTCAACTGAAGTTGCAGATTAAGTATCGCGTTGGACCTGCTACCATACATAATATAAATATATCAATATTTTTTCAATAGATCAATTTATTTATGCAATGTACCAATGCATCCAAAGATAACCAAGGCGGCATTTGTTGTTGTCAGAGAATGTGTCGCTTTTGCCAGAACAGCTTTAATCCGGTACCTTGCTCAAAGAGAAACTAATCTATTAATTGTACCGTTCATGTGTGTGTAAAGGATATCTCGACAAGGATATTTGGAGTAGTGCACAAGAGCTTGTTTTCTAGTGTGTCAGCAATAATAACAGTCTAGAAATATTGCTACTGAGTTGCACGTCTTCAACTTATTCATGTATCTTCTGAAAATAATAAATCACTTCTATGCTGGTCTTCGGGTTACCGTAATAACGTCCTTTCCGGAACTTGGTGACTATTTCAGAACTTGTTCACGGATAGTATGGTCATTTCCATGTTTCTGTGCGATCCATGGTTAAAAGAAAATTATTTCGTGAAGATTTGAAAATTTCTGTTTATTTATCCAGCACGATGTATATCCAGTCTGGATCCATGTATCTGGATGCTATTGAATATATATATACCACAACATGGAACGACTGTTAAACATATCCTTCAGTGAATAATTGAGAATTAAGAATTCCATTACTCTTGTGCGTCTTTTTAATAATATATCTCGCGAATCATTAGTTAAGGCTCATTTTCAAGAGCTACAGTTAAAAAATATAAAGCAAAGTCAAATTGCATTTCCAGATTCAGAAGCTGGAAGTAGATGGCAATGAACATATGGGCGTGGAGGGCTTGGCATCAGTCGGCAATCTCGTACAAATATCCAAAATTCGTGACCTGAGTTTGTGGCACTGCGACCTCAAATCCAGTGAAGTCCTTGCCTTGGATAAGGCACTCGGTGATGCTCAGGTAAGATGTATATATAAACTATTTTTGCTTTGAAGTATTCGAATAAATTTATATTTGTCGTAATTGTCGATTTATCATTGTCATACGAGTCTTGGGATTTTTCGAAGTAAATAAACTACTAATGTCCTAATGATTATATGATTCTCTGTGCTGATTCTCTGATTTGACACAAAGGATTGCGCAAACAACCTCGGTACATTAAGGATCTAACACCCCTATTATAAAACAGTTATAAGACAGATCAAAGTAATTGACGCCCGTTGTAAAGTTTCTGGGCCTAAGTAATGAGCGCATGGTTCGGCCAAAAATTGTGTGTTGAATTGCAAATTTTAAATCAGAGCTGGACAGTTGAAACTTGGTTTCCCGACTGATTTCACAAATCGCTTCATTCCGCTTTTTTCTTCACCTTACCCTCACGAAAACGTGTAATATTCTCGGCCCCACGCGAACTACAAACTGCATATTTAAAAAGCATTATGTCGTGCAAACTCTGAATTTGTTCAAATAGCAACATTGCGATTAACCACTGAAACATAATCCTCTTGGGCCTTCAAGCAAAACAACTAATAATTTGTTTCGTTCCTTCTGTGTTTATCGGCAGTTGCTCTTCACCTTCAGAATTAGGGATTAGCTTCGCTGCAAATACTAGTTTTCGCCACGGCATCGTTTCTCGCATTGCTTGCGACTAAGGATGACATTTCGCCCCGTAAGCTCCCATATTGTAAGTACACGCATGGAAATTTGCACATAAAAACTCTAAGGGTCCCATGAAAGAGTTTGGGGTCTTAGATTGTTATATGTTTGGTTGTTCCCAGCCGCATCCCTCTCTATTCACCCCTTTGAGACGTGCAGTAATATCTACGTATGTGAGGGTTGATTAAACGTGAAATTTCCGAAAAAAAGGAAGAAAATCATATTTGATATGTTTAGATTGCGCTAAGTTGGTGCATTTTGTAGGAGATTTTCTTAGTTACATCGTATGTGTTGGAAAGAATGTTGTTGGTTGAATGTTTATTTTTCTTCGTTAGGTATCGCATGGAGGCAGGTGAAAGGGCAGTTTGCCATATTTTGATGCGTTGTGCAGGTTCTCGGCAGTTTGTTTTGTTCAATTTACCATTTTTTGCTGAAGTATGCACAACTCCACTTTCCTACTTCCAAAAATAAAACATTCATGTGAGAAACTATACGAGGTAACTCAATATTTGTTGTCAGAAGGTTTTTTCGAATTCGTCGTTATTAAGACGTGTATTTGTAAAACTCATCTCAAATCCGTTCGAGTCTCAAGGTATGTTCGTTTTTGTATATTTGATGATGGTCTAGATTTGTTTTAGTTTAGCTTTGTTCAGTGTTTCTGGTCACAATTGTAAGCCAACGTATGTTTTCAATTTTTTGTTTTGTTGAGGAGCGGGGCATATTATTCGTATACATCAGGCTATTGATCTTTTTAATTTTGAACCCCAATTGGTATAAAGCAATTTGTTCCCATAACTCGTTTTGCTCTAAAATCTGTCCCAAGTGTGTGTTCTACTTGGCATCCCTGTCAAACTCTGTGGAATGAACGTACTTATGCCGCCATCTTGCGGATCCCCTATTGTTTTTTTTCTGCTTATTGTCCAGTCTTACATAATGGGAATTTCAAACCGACTTTCAGAAGTGCCCGACTTCACGCTGTAATACATAGTTCACAAATGTCGAATTTAGGGAGTGAATTAGTGAATATGTGTTTGGATTGACATATGAAGATATTCGTCTGATGAATAAACGTAATTTTGAAAATAACAAAGATGGCACTAAATTGTGAAGTTCACTGTTTATTTAAGTCTATACTACTATTCATTATAACTGTTTGCGCAAGTACATTTTATGGTGCACTGAGGATACTGAAGCCTTTTACGAATCTCACATTGTGGACGGAATCTCACAAAAAAGCTCTTCCGTTTTGGGAAATTGTTGCACTTACATGGACGGCATGAAAAGGACGTCGCTGATGACCAAACCGTCTTCTTTCACAATATTAGTTAAGAGTAGAGAAGTCAATTCAACATATTCAGAAAGACATTAATTGCGCTATTTTGTACTTTGGCTCCAATGTCAGCGTCATGATGTTTGGCTCGCAGATTTCGGTGGACCCTCAATTACTTGAAACCTACCCATGTGGACCACACAAATTTTAAAAGAATTCGTATTTCAAGAGAATTTTAATTGTTACGTCACATCAGCTGGAAGAAATCTTCGTTGAATCACTGTATTATAGCGAATTATTATATCATATAGGCCTATATAGATTTATGTTAATGATTATTTATTCCATATATTTCTTTGTTATCTATATATTTTGGCGGGTTGGCGGACCATGTGTGGCAGCGAGAGCTCGAGCTCGTAGCCCTGGTCTGGTCCCATTTATTTACCGCTTCTATGGGTAGTCTAAATTCTCATTAAAAATTCAAATTGTATTGAAACACGAGCGATAACAAGCAGCTACATCGCATGCATTATTGATGGTGAATATATAAAAAATATGGATCTTCTGTTAAAAATCCCACTGATTTACGAATATTTTATTGGGCTATCGTGCGCCGATTTTGCTGTATACAAAAGACAAACAAGCAAGTGAAGCAATTTCAGATAGATAGTTCACTGCTGATTTCTTCTACCCATGAAGGAAATGTTAATATGACGTCGTTATGGGTAAAATGCATGTGTTAGTGAGAGTTAAAACGCTAATCGGTGAACCAAAAACGGGACCAAAGGACAACATTATGTTATGTTGAGGTAGTTCACACCAAATCCCTGAATTAAAATTTTGTTGAGGATTTATTTCCCATACTCCCTCGTTTTCCCTGTTGTTGCACAAGATTTCTGGTTTGAAATCAACTAACTTCTGTATTGTAATGGTGGAGCTTTGTACCGTTATCTATGTAGCAACCCCTCGTACATAGATAGAGGCCTACCGTAGGGACGTAAATTACCTTCTTCCTTTATCATCAAAAATTTTCGTTAATATTGCAAACGAAGAACTTTTTATTGAGATTATATAAAATCAATATGGTTGATGTATTTTATAAATTTTATAAATGCAAATTCCAAATCTTTACATGTTTCCACTCGACTTCGTGTTCAACTGTTCAGTAACTATCAGGGGCTGCAAAGAGTTATTTTGTACTCACGCTCCAATGTGGGAGCCATTACGTTCGGCGCACATATATCGATGAACCCTCAATTATTCAGCCTCTATAATTAGACTACGTGAGGAACAAACAATATCGGCGCACATATATCGATGAACCCTCAATTATTTAGCCTCTATAATTAGACTACTTGAGAACCTATCCATATGGGGTACAGGAATTCCGAAAGTATTCTTATTGTTACGTTACAGTAGGTGGAACAGAATCTTCGTTGCATATTAGTTACAAAGCGCATCTCAATGAAATACATTTTTTTATAATTTAGATGCACTAATTTCGAGTATTTTTATTCAATAAATTCGCACAGCAACTGTGGGGCAGTTGTAAATGCGAATTGTCTGACTTCGATTTTGAGGAAAATTGAACGTAAGACAATTAAATTTGTGAATTTGAATACATGGAAATACTCCATGAAACATGTCTTTTCCTCTGTTGAATGCTATAACACCCAGTATACCACGTTGGTTGGTAAGATTCGGAGTAGTGCATAAGAGGTTCTTTTCTTGTGAACCCATCAATAATAACAGTTCCGTAATATTGCTACTGCGTTGGACTTCTTCCACTCATGTATATTACGAAAATAATCATTCACTTCTATGTTGGTCTTCGGGTTACCGCCATTTATAGAACTTGGTGAACATTTCGTAACTTGGTCACGTATAGTCTGGTCATTATCATGTTTCTGTGCGATCCATTGTTGAAAGAAAATGCGTCCTAGTAAAATATATTAATTTATCTATTCCGCGAAGATAGAAAATCTCTGTTCATTTATTTTATCCCCTTTTTGCTATTTAAATATTTTCGGGTTGGTAAAGCCCATGAGAAGTCTCCACGTAACTTCGGTCTAGATCCACTGAATAACCGCTTCTCGGAATAACCTAAATTATCAAGAAAATAAAATATATTTGGCGATAAGAAGCAGCTACATCGGGTCCATAGTTGATGGTCAATATATGCCACAACATGAGCATTAAGAATTATATTACTCTTGTGTGTATTTTTAATATTATATCTCCTGAAACATTAATTAAGACTCACTTATAAATGTAAAGCAAGATGATATTTTTTTCCAGATTCAGAGACTGAATGTTGGTAACAATCAACATATGGGTGTGGAGGGCTTGGCATCAGTCGGCAATCTCGTACAAAGATCCAAAATTCGAGACCTGAGTTTGTCGCAATGCGACCTCCAATCCGGCGAAGTCCTTGCCTTAAATAAGGCTCTCGGCGATGCTCAGGTATGGCGTATATATAAAAACTATTTTTGCGTTGAATGAATTGAATGAATTTATATTTGTCAAATTGTCATTGTCGTAAAAGTCTTGGGATATTTCGCGGACTTTTGTCGTGTCGACGTTTTGAACTGTCGATCAATTATTTGTAGACCTTTTGTCCCATAGTGGTTAATGATGGTTGAACATCAATCAATCAATTATTTACATACTGCTCTATATTATCAACATTTTGAATTGAAAATGGTGCAGTTACAAGACATCTTACTTTATATATTGTTAGTATAATATGGCGCTCATATAGCATCAGACAAACATTTTGTTTTCGTTTTTTTTTTCGTCTATTTTAGGTTAAATCACTTGTTTATCGGCAGTTACTTCTCACTTTCAGAATCATGGGTCAGCTTCGCTGTAATTACTAGTTTCGCCACAGTTTCTCGCATTGCTCGTGACTATAAGGATGGCATTTCGCCACTTGAGCTTTCGTTCTCGTCTTGTTTTATGATGTTGAACCTCTTCCCGGGAAAAAATCTGAGGTCCAAAGAATAACTGAGGAGAACACGGATTTTTATATACTCGGTGTCTTCCCAACCGCATCCCTTTCTACTCACCCCTGGGATGCGTGCAGTAAAAGGGAATTTTGCGAGGGTTAGCTAAATAGAAAACCTTCCAGGTATAATTTTTCTCAAAATTACCGGAAAATTTTCGCGTGGCTTCGGCGAGCATTTCATTTTGTCGTAATATTAAGAAGCAACTACAGTGGCCATTTTTTCTAAAGTTCGGAAAAGCACGCTCACACTCAGTTTTCAGCTCAAGTAGATTTTTTTAAATAGGGGGGCACATTTGCCAGTAGGCAGCATGTACTAAGATATTAGTTTATCCCGATGGAAAATACTCGCAAATATAATAAAAATATTACACAAAATATTCAGATCGCAAATGCTTACATTTCACTCATGGCAAGGCGATAACTTTCCAAAAATCGGAAAGACACTCACTTACAAAAAATATTCAGAAGACTGAAATTAGATCAATCGCTTATAACTTTCTTTATAGGTTTCTATGTCCATCGGGAAAAAAAAACTTGTGCTTTTATCCGTGCAAAATTTCGGTCAAATTAACTAACTATTCAACCTTGCGATTTTTCCACTCGATTTTACAAAACTTGTTTTATTCTGTTTGTTTTGTCATTTTACTGATTCACGAATACTTTATGGGGCTATCGTGCACCGATTTTGCTGTATTCAAAAACGCGCGTGTAGTGATTTCAGATAGATCGATTTATGCTGATTTTTTCTAATCATGAAGCAAAATGTTAGTATTACGTAATAATGGGTAAATGCATGTGTTTGTGAGAGGAAAAAAGTTAACCAGTGAACGGGACCAAGGGTCAACATTATCATGTTGTGCTCAGAGCATCAGCAGGGTTTAATCCTTCCCATGTTTTGTTGATGTAGTTCCCACCTAATTCCTGTCAAAGAATTTAAATTTCGTTGAGGATTTATTTCCCATACTTCCTCGTTCTACGGTAGCATAACCCCAACCCTACATCTTAGTATCGATAGCACTCAGATATCGGGGCATTTATATCTGGAGCAACATAACATAACATGAAAAAATCAACAGAATTTATCAACTCGCTGGTTTTTTAATTTTATGCCATAACGTGAAATTCCTTTCCTTGGTGAACATTTCGTAACTTGGTCACGGATAGTCTTGTCATTTCCATGTTTCTGTGCGATCCATGGTTGAAAGAAAATATGTCCTAGTAAAATATATTAATTTATCTATTCCGCGAAAATATCAAAATTTCTGTTCATTTATTTTATTGCTTTTTTTGCTATTTAAATATTTTAGGGTTGGTAGAGCCCATGAGAAGTCTCCATGTAACTCCGGTCTGGATCCACTGAAAAACCGCCTCTCGGAATAACCTAAATTCTCATAAAAATAAAATATATTGAGCTACACGAAGCAGCTACATCGGGTCCAAAGTTGATGATTGAATGTATGCCACAACATGAGAATTAAGAATTCAATCGCTCTTGCGCGTCTTTTTAATATTATATATCGTTAATCATGTGTTAGAGCTCACTTGCAAGCGCTACAGTTGCAAAATGCAAAGCAAGATCATATTTTTTCCAGATTCATAACCTGAACGTTAATCGCAATGAACATATGGGCGTGGAGGGCTTGGCATCAGTCGGCAATCTCGTACAAAGATCCAAAATTCGAGACCTGAGTTTGCAGCTTTGCGACCTCAAATCCAGTGAAGTCCTTGCTTTGGATAAGGCACTGTGTGATGCTCAGGTATGACGTAAATATAAACTATTTTTGCTTTGAATGATTTGAATAAATTTATAATTGTCTTAATTTATATTTGATGCTCGTCATCAATTTGAATACTTTTGCATTTTACTTAAATTCTTCGTATTTCATTTGATAAATATTTAATTAAAGTAAAAAAACTTTGACTAATTAGACTTTATTCACTGGATCGATACAATTAGTCAGGGGGGAGGCAAACAATTCTTTCAGGTCCGATATAAAGAATTGATAGTCATTTTTTGTTACGATATTTTACTTCGAAAAGTTTTTTATGAAAATTATTACGATAAACATCTGATCCATTGATTTGGTTAAACTTTTAACATGAAATGATACATTTCTCCAATTTAACTAATATTTATTTGTTGGGTTTAATAACTCCCCGCAAGGTAGGATACAATCTGTTTTCTAATAATTTGTCGAAAATTTCTGTGGTGTTGCCAGAATGGATGAACTAGTTGGAGTCAATATAAATAGTTTCGATTGTTCTTCGAGTCAACTCTTCAACTCACAATTCCAACTTGTTTCTTGTAAGACTCAGAACCCTTGTAATTCAGACAATGCAACTGAAATGATAAAAGGTTTGAAGGGGAGAAAAAATGCAATATTAGAAAACCTTGCGCAACTTAGGCGCGCTAATTATTTTTTACTTATCAATTATTGCTGACGTAAGGACAAATTCCAAGCGTACGACTAAAAGTGTCTCATATTTTGATCGATTATTCGATTGGATTATTTCGATGAGCTTCCCCCGCCTAAAACCTATAGCTATTCATCACCCTATGAAAGTTATTATTTTTAATGGAGAGGGGAGGATCATCATATGGTCCGAAATTTGTAGACTACTTCAGAGCCAATCTATACCTTCCAACATTAGAATAGTTTATACTTCTTAGCTCAAAGTTAACTGACATCCAAAAACCCAACATTTCCAAATAAGTTGAAAGTTCATTTGTAGTCAGAATAAATAATCTAAACAACAGCTATTATCCTTCCTGATGATAGTGAAATCTTCATAGATCAAATATATGACTATTCATATATTAGTATATGTTATCAATGGATATGTTATGTATTATTCAGAATAATTATTCGCAGCATCATTTGTTAACGTTTTGGTAAATGGAGTCTTTGCTATATATTAGATATTTCGAGCGAAATGAGATAAGTTGTAAATAAATAGAAAATTTGGGTTTTACGTCTTTGCAGTAATACTCCTCCTAGCGGATGCCCACGTGCATCAAAAAGATTGCTTCAAAACATACATTAGTTAATTCTTATTATTATCGGAAATGTTAAGGGCGCACATGTTATCACATGTCAAATTCACTGGTGGGAATAAAAATGTTCTGTGCCTCGGTTAGAAGGATTGATCAAGGTGTCGGCTCTTTGAATCTCCAGCGAACGCGGATGGGATGAGGCTATTGGCAATGGATTGATTAAATTGTAATAAGAATACTTGAAATTGTTTTTTTCAGTTTGAGATCGGTAAAATTTATATTTCATTAAAATTGTGATCTCGGGCTTGAACCTATGATCCTAGAAAACTGTCAACATTGTTAAGAATTGGACTAATATGGTGTCGATTTAATATCCAGCGACCTGTTAACCTTTTGACCTGTCCATCAATTATTTGTAGACTTTTGACCGATGGTCGTTACTGATGTCACTTCCTCATCTTCTCCAATTTATGTCAAATCACAGGTCATTCCTTGTCCCACGACTGCTTATGTTCATTGGCAGTTACTCCTCATCGTTGTTATTAGGGCACTGCACCGTTTCTCGCATTTATCAGGACTAAGGATGGCATTTCGCCCCCTGAGCTCCTGTTCTCGTCATATTTCTGATGGTGTTGAACTCCTTCCCGGAAGCCCCTGACGACACCAGAGGTTCCCATATTGTAAATTTTATATTGCGCTAAGGTGCGTTTTGTATGAGACTTTTCTTAGATCCATCGTATGTGTGGAAAGAATGGTGTTTGATTGGATGTTTCTTTTTTCGGTGTTAATTATCACATGGAGGCAGGTGAAAGGGCAGTTACTCATATGTTGATGCGTTGTGTCCGAAGAGTTTCGGCAGTTTGTTTTGTTTAATTTACCATTTTTTTCTGCTCACGGGTTAGTTCCTTCGATAAGTTGAATTAATCTCTTGATATCCACTGGGATTTTTGTGTATGAACTTTATGTCTGAAGCAACGTGACATAACATGTCAATAAACCGACAGAATTTATCAACTCAGTGGTTTTTCAAATGTATGTCATCACATAAATATTCATTTCATTGTCATAGTCATTATTTCGTCACACCATTACATTACAAAATAATGGAAAATGATACAAATTACTTATCCACTGCTATTTCCCATAAATTATACTTTAACTTTTTGATTTCTCTCATAACAAGAACCTGTCACGAGATCCTGGTTACAAGCATACTTATTACGCTTGCTTTCTGGTCCTACTTGCCATTGTAACTTGTTATTATGTACTGAGCTATCCAAACGGCCAGTCGTGTCGTCAAGACATCCTAGTAGAAGGCTTGGCTGTACGCCCAAAATTGCCAAATTCAAGTATTGGGTTCTCTCATTGTACTGGATAATATTTCTGGCGTATATTAAATGTAATGGAAAATTGCCAAAATGCAAATTCCAAATCTTTACATGGTTCCACTCGACTCGCATTCACACGTATCACCATGACTACTGGTAACTATATGCAAAAAAAGTTGCGCGAGACGTGTTCAGATGGCGTTCGTCAATCTCATTGTGCTGTGTTGATTTTATGTAAAAACATTAACAGGCTAAAATGACGTCACGTAATTATGAAGTCATAATTATCATTTTTAAGAAGTTGAAAAAATGCGATAACATTTTCATAAAAACTTGCTTAAATTAACGTGAGGTAGAGTCATGGTGATGAATTTGGAATTCGATTTGGCCTATGTTATGTCTTTTGAAGTTGACGCACACCGCTTTAGAGCAGAGCTTCCAAACTATTCCAGTTGATTACACACTGTTAAAGATACAATTTGCCTCTTTATCGTAACATTCTAAAATAATTACGCAATTCTTACTTCTTTTCTAATCTAATTAAGCTTCTTTAAAAATCTGTTATATTCGCCTGATTTTTTTTTTCCACATTTCCAAGCTGTATCATTTTAGCCTCATTTAGCAATATACAAGCTATTGCTCAATTTAATTTTGTTAAAATAATCTTGTTTAAATCTCAGATTATCGGTAAACTGTTCTCAAGTTGAAGAACTTCATGCATTCGATCCTTAGAATGGAATAGTTCAAAGGTTTCTAATATACTAAAAACCATTATACTATATTACTCAAAAGTTTGCCCAGGATCAAAATCTCTTCACGTCCGGGAAAATTGAATGGACGGTTGGAAGGGCGTCGCTGATGACTAAACCGGCTTCTTTCAAAATATTAGCAAAGATTTATTTTGTACTTAGGCTCCAATGTCGGCGCCATCACGGTTTACCCTCTATAATTAGACTACGTGAGGAACAAACAATATCGGCGCACATATATCGATGAACCCTCAATTATTTAGCCTCTATAATTAGACTACTTGAGGACCTACCCATATGGGGTACACGAATTGCAAAAGTATTCTAATCGTTACGTCACAGCAGGTGGAACAAAGTCTTCGTTGTATCTTAGTTACACATGTCATCTCAATGAAATTCATTTTTTAATAATTTAGATTCCCTAATTTCGAGGTGCCAACTGAAGTTGTAGAATAAAAAAGGTGCGCGTTGGACCTGTTAACATTAGAATATAAATTTATAATATACTTTTTCAGTAAATCAATTTAATTATGCAATGCACAAATGCATCCAGGGGTAACCAAGGTGACATTTGTTGTCTGAGAAACTTTTATCCGATACCTTGATCAAAGGTTACGCTTACCACGCTTACCTAAGAGAAACTAATCTCTTAATTGCGCCGTTCATTCGTGTTAAAAGTATAATTAAGATTTATAAGTACAAGAGATTCTTTTTAAAATAACGGTCCCGATATTGCTATCACTGTAGAAAAATATTGTGGAAGAACATGGAAGTCCGTGGCAAAACTTTTTATTCGGAAATACTTGTAAAATTAAATTACATGTCAGGATGTTTTTGATAGAACATGCAAATAACAAGTTCCAACGACTTGCGGAGGAATTTTATACGAGTGTCTAATACAGTGCAAATACAGGGAATTATCTGTTTTCCAATAATACCTGGCGAACATTTTTTTCCCATAAAAAACTACACATGCATTTTTACTCAAGTCTTTTTCCTAGTGAACTCATCAATAATAACAGTCCCGTAATATTGCTGCTGCGTTGCACGTCCCCAACTTATGTTTATTACGAAAATATCAATTCACTTCTATGTTGATCTTTGGGTTACCGCCCTTTATCGAAATTGGTGAACATTTCGGAACTTTGTCACGGTCTGGTCATTTCTATGTTTCTGTCCTATCCATGTTTAAAAGAAAATGGTTTTCAAGTATTTTTCAAATCGACTCATTGTAATCAAATCATTGATTTCAACATGAATCGGTTTTTGATTCTATAGGAAACACCTTTACTTATGATTGATATGATCTTAAAACTATTCGGGTCCATTGTTGACGGGTTGAATATATACCAAAACTTGGAACGACTGTTATTCATATCCTTCGGGGAATAATTGTGAATTGAGAATTCCATTACTCTTGCACGTCGTTTTAATATTATGTCTCGCTAGTCATTAGTTAAGGCTCACTCATAAGAGCTAAATTAAAAATATATAAAGCAAATTCAAATTTTATTTCCAGATTCAGAAGCTGGAAGTAGGAAGCAATAAACATATGGGCGTGGAGGGCTTGGCATCAGTCGGCAATCTCGTAGGAAGATCCAAAATTCGAGACTTGTGTTTGGAGAATTGCGACCTCAAATCCGGTGAAGTCCTTGCTTTAGATAAGGCTCTCGGTGATGCTCAGGTATGATGTATATATAAACTATTTTTGCTTTGAAGTATTCGAATAAATTTATATTTGTCATAATTGTCAAATTGTCATTGTCATACGCGTCTTGGGATTTTTCGAAGACTCGGACTCGAGCGAGTCCTGCGAAAGACTCGCTTTTTGAAGTACTACTGTGTCCCAATGATTACATGATTCAGTTCTAGAGTATTGTTTGTCACAAATAATTGCGCAAACGACCTCAGCACATTGAGGCTTCAACATCCCTATACAAGTTACAAGACAGATCAAAGCAAATGACAATGCCTAAGCAATGACAATGGAAAAGAATATAATACCAGTGATTTTAAACGCTATTTACTATAAAATAATCAAGTCATTCGATATGAAACTGCTTTTTTCACATTTTAATATATTACGGCAGAATATCGCTTTTTGCTGTGCTCCTAAATTAATATATATATGACTTACCTGGACATGGACGCAAAAAAGTAACATAAACTTATCAGCATATAGTGCTTTTTAAAGAAGACTACTCAAAACACCCATTCTTAAAGATTCTTGAAATTGATGACGTCATTGACGAGGACTGATTCAAGACTCGGCGAGTCTTTTTTTTCAGGACTCGTTACTGGATCGAGTCAAAAATTTTCGGGTTCGGCTCGTCGCATCCCTAATTAATACATGTTTGATTTTGATTGTCATTCATGTGTTGCGCTGTACGGTGGTATACTACTCTTTAGATAGGTTTAGTAGCTATAATAGTTAGACTTAATTTAGGTTAATTTAGTTAGACTTAACACTGAATGAATGAACGATCCAACGATAGACCATGAAACTTGGCACACCTAATGAGGTTGCTAGTCCCTTTAAAATTCGCAGAGAGATGGCGCTAGAGAGCATAGTTGTGTCGAAAATTGGGAGGTTGGATTTTAAATTTTAAATCAGGACTAGGCGATGAAGCTAGGTTTGCCGACTGATTACACAAATTGCTTCATTTCCCTTTTTTACCCTCAAGAAAACTTGTAATATTCTCGGCCCCACGCAAACTACAAACTTCATAATTGAATAGTAGGTCGTGCAAACTCTGCTCCAATAGTGACATTGCGATAAATTGAGGAAAATTACTTCCTCTTCGGTCTTCAAAACATCTCTAAAATAATCTTTACACTTGACAGTCCATCGTAATTGCGCGCAATTCTAGTTAAAAATGTAATTATAATGATTGAAGTTGTGAAGTTCATTTTGTATTTAAGTCTATTCTACTATTATTGTAACTGTTTGCGCAAGTACAATTTATGGTGCACTGAGGATACTAAAGCCTTTTACCATCAATAAAGCTCACTTGACCATACTGCTTTTAATTTGCATTGTGCGTGTCTAAACAACCATTGTGGACGGAATCTCACAAATTTACGGTTCGACATTAAAGTAGTTTCTAGGTGATGTGAAATACCACCACGTTAAAGATCAGATAGACTAGCAACGATGAATAAGCACTTTATTTGCAATGTCATGGAATGATGTCGAGGTACATGCAAACAGCATTGTCATTTCTTCCCCTCTGTCCCGAAAATAAAATATCTTAACCTTGATATTATACTAGCCTACTATTGTGACTGTACCCTGTAACTTTTCATCTGAGACGTGAAATAATAGTTTTCTTACTTTTTTCAATAAGCTGAATCATTTTATCTGTTATTATCTGTATTATAGACAATATAGGTAATTGTCATTCTTACTCAACTATTGAGATTGTCATGGTTGGATCACTCATTCTTCATCTGAGCTCGATTTGCCTTCACGGCGCATAGTCTAGATTTTCGGTAAATTGTTCTCAAGTTAGATTTCTAAATCGACTACCAGAAGTGTGTATTTTATAAATTTTATAAATGCAAATTCCAAATCTTTTAATTCCACTCGACACGCATTCACACGTGTGACCATGACATATGGGTGTTCAACTGTTCAGAACCCTATTTCAGTAACTATCAGTTGCGGCTCGTCCATAGGGGCTGCAAAGAGTTATTTTGTACTTACGCTCCATTGTCGGCGCCATCACGGTTGGCGCACATATATCGATGATCCCTCAATTATTTAGCCTCTACAATTAGACTACTTGAGCACCTATCCATGTGGGCTACACGAATTCCAAAAATATTCTAATTGTTACGTGACAGCAGGTGGAACAAAATCCTCGTTGCATCATAGTTACATATCTCATCTCAATGAATTTCATTTTTTTATTAATTTAGATGCCCTAATTTCGAGAGTTGTAGAATAAAAACGGTGCCGCGTTGGACCAGCTAACATACAGAATATAAGTATATAAAAAAAATTCTTCAATAAATCAATTTAAATATGCAATGCACAAATGCATCCAGGGGTAACCAAGGCGACATTTGTTGTCGGAGAATTTGTGGCACCTTGCTCAAAAGTACCACGCTTACCTAAGAGAAACTAATCTCTTAATTGCATCGTGCATGCGTGGTAAACGAATAATTAAGAATGGAAGCACAATAGATTATTTTCCAGTAGCACAGCAAAAATAACGGTCCCGAAATATTGCTATCACTGTAGTGGCAAAACTTTTTATTCGGAAATACTTGTAAAATTAAATTACATGTCAGGATGTTTTTGATAGAACATGCAAATAACAAGTATCAACGACATGCAAAGGAATTTTAAACGAGTTCCTAATACAGTGCAAATACAGGGAATTATCTGTTTTCCATTCATGCGTTAAAAACAGTTTTGTCGAAAAAAAACTACACATGTATTTTTACACAAGTATTTTTATTCAGTAAATTCGCAAAGCATACAGTACATGGGGTAATTGTAAATACGAATTCTCTGACTTTGATTTTCACGAAAATTGAACGTTAAGACAATTAAATTTGTGAATTTGAACACATAAAAACATGTCATTCTATCTGTTGAATGCTATAACACCCAGTATACCACGTTGGTAAGATTCGGAGTAGTGCACAAGAGCTTCTTTTCTAGTGAACCCACCAATAATAACAGTTCCGTAATATTGATACTGCGTTGGACCTCGCCCACTCATGTATATTACGAAAATAATCATTCACTCCTATGTTGGTCTTCCAGATTCAGAAGCTGAATGTTGGTTACAATCAACATATGGGTGTGGAGGGCTTAGCATCAGTCGGCAATCTCGTAAAAAGATCCAAAATTCGCGACCTGGATTTGTCGAAATGCGACCTCCAATCCGGTGAAGTCCTTGCCTTAAATAAGGCTCTTGGTGATGCTCAGGTATGGCGTATATATAAAAACTATTTTTGCTTTGAATGATTAGAATGAATTTATATTTGTCATAATTGTCAAATTGTCATTGTCGTAAGAGTCTTGGGATATTTCGCGGACTTTAGTCGTGTCGACGTTTTGACCTGTCGATCAATTATTTGTAGACCTATTGTCCCATAGTAGTTAATGATGGTTGGACCATTAATGAATCAAATAATTACATACTGCTCTATATTATCAACATTAGTTTCATAATATGTGTTGAAAAGAATGTTGTTTGGTTGGATTATTTTTTCTTCATTAGTGATCACATGGAGGCCTGTGGAAGGAAATTTGTCATAATTTGATAAGTTGTGTCCGAAGGTCCTCGGTAGTTTGTTTAATCTAATTTACCAGTTTTTTGTGGCTGAAGTACGCCCATCTCCACTTTCCTCCTTCCAAAAATAAAACATGTGCGCATTTATGCGAGGTATCTCTTTATTTGTTGTCAAAAAGTTCCTCGGTTTCGTCGTTATTAAGTCGTATATTTTTAAAACTCATTTCAAATCCATCCGAGGCTTGGGTTATGCTAGTTTATGTATTTCCATGTTTGATGATGGTCTGGTTGGTTGTGTTTCAGTTTAGTTTTGTTCAGTGTTTCTGGTCCGAATTGTGACCCAACGTATGTTTTCAGAATATTTTTTTTTAATTTTAACGAACGCTTGAGGAGTGAGGCATATATCGTATACATCGGGCTATTGTTCTTTCAAATTTTGGACCCAATTGGTATAAAGCAATTTGTTACCATAACTCGCCGGGCTGGAGAAATTGTTCATAACGCCGAGTATTGGGTCCTCTGTACGGGATAATATTGCTGGTGGATATTGAATTTAATGCGAAATCACAAGATTGCAAACAAATCGCATGTGACTATTTGTGCGAGACTTTGTTTACCCACAATACTATTTTCCTGATTATTTTTTTCCACTTTTCCACGCTGTATCATTTTAGCCTCATTTAGCAATATACACGCCACAGCCAATTCCAATTATTTTTACGCAAACATTACAATTGTCATGGATGGATGCACTCACTCTTCATCAAAGCTTAGAATATGCTCAATTTGCCTGATCGGCGCCTAGGCGTAT
>JAUELA010132308.1:0-15198 GCA_031471845.1 Boltenia villosa | reverse complement strand
AATGGAGAAATACTGCCATAGAAGAGATATGAAGGTCGCAAAACCTTTAGCAAAAGATGTTTGAATTCCGAAACTTCTATACTCTTCTGGTAATAAAATTTTGGAAAATGTAATTTCGCACCAAACATTTCAGAATTGTTCTGAGGATTGCATACATGTACAAATAGTTTAGAAATCAACGAGGTGGGGACATGCTGCTAGTATGCAACAGCATACGTCTATAATAAATGCAGTTAGAAATTGATCCTGCATTTTCCAATTTTCGATTCGGCAGCTGATACAATGCGAACAACAGTTTGAAATGGTATAAAAAATGACGCTGATCGGATATGTCTTTCAGTTCATCTTGAACGAGTGATTAAGATTGCACGCTGTATCCTTGTGAAATGTTCACCTTATGACAGTCGCTGTGGTTAACGAGTTGAAATGATGAGCAGTAAAATGAAAAAATAAATGAGTTTTCGAAACCCTTCTCTCGCACCCCTCGGCGTGCATGCAGCCCGGGTCAAGAACCGCTGATCTAGGACAATGTGTGGTAGGTATAAAATGTTATATGGCGTTACTGATTTACAAGTATTTTTGTATTATTGCGCATTTCTTACGACAGCAACAATGACAATATACATTTAGATTAATTCAAATTCGAGACTCACACTCTCACTCAGACACATTTTGGTTTAATATTAAATGCCCTGAGGTAATTCTATTAAATGTGTGATCAAATGATGGCGCTGGTGAGCAAAACATGGGTACTGATGAGAAAAAGGTGAATTTAATTACTAATCGAAAATACAAACCTGTTACAAACCAAATAAAAAAATCACCTTCAAATAGTTGTAGCTACCGCTTTTAAAGTGAAAGAGATAATACGCGCCGAAGGTGAGCGAAAACATTCGCTCAATTTGATTAAAATATAACTACGAATGTGCGATGAAAATCGATCTTTTGGATCTCAGTTTTTATCGAAAAATTAACGGCAATTTTATACCGAGCGTGACAGTCTACTTATCGTTACAGGAACCATCGCGTGGATTGGGTAGAAATATACTGAATCCGGGAGATTGACAAGTGGAATAGCCCTGAGTTTCTCTTCATTTAAATCAGGTCCTGATTGTGCGTGTGTTTCTTTTGGCTATACTGAAACTTAATGCCAGAATAGGCCGATGCGGAGCATGTAGCATATGATATCAAAATGCCCCATATCAAAAAACGACATAAATTATTCCGCCACCAATCCTTAATCTCGAAAGTTGATTCATCTATTTTCAAATGTGTGCTTACTAGTACCAGACAGTGCAGATGACGTCATAAAACAACTTCTCAATTATCGAAAGTTAAAGGTCGTTACATAGCGGACAAACAATGCATATTGGCGCATCGTTTTATTACTTTCACGGAACTAAAGTTTGGACTTTCAAGGTTGCATTTTCTTAACCATCATGGAACATTGCATCGAATAAAATGAAAGAATCATTGCGTAATATGTGAAGGTGTTATTTTCAATTGACTTTTGTTTCATCATGGCGTGACAAACTCATCATAGAAAAAGGTTCAGAACAACTAAGTACTATCATATTTTGTGATACCATAACCAGTCATTATTGCATTGCGGACAGAGACTGGTTACCTATATGCCTGACATGCTGAGGGCAAACTCATGAGAATCAAATAAACCATTAATCAAATTTCCTTCATCGTATGCTGTTCTGTATTTAATTTATTGTTCAGATAAACATGTGAAACAAGAATGCGTCAGTATTAAAGTTTAAATTTATGACGGTTTAAGAACCAAATGTACATGGTGATAAACTTACCTCGACCATATATCTCTGAGATGTCAGGCTAGGCAAGTATGTATGTACATGCTTAAAAAGTCTAATTTCATTGCCAGATTTGATTTATTCGATTTCATCATTTACTTCATATATTTCGCAGGTAAAGCCGTGATTAAAAAAAAAAATTAAAACAGCAGATACTATATATTATCACCGAATGGTTGCAAAAATACCACAGAAAACAAGTCAATAGACTGTTATAACTAATATGATTCATGAATGCTCGAGAGTACAATGCAAACACACTGTTTTGTTACAATTGAGCAATACAGCTTGGAATAATTTACACCAATTAAGCACTTCGAAATGGAGAAATCAGGCTATACAAGTGATATGAAGGTCGCAAAACCTTTTGCTAAAGATGCTTGAAATCCGAAACTTATTTTTTACAAAATTATTAATTATTTGCTTCATATATATTATACACTCTTTACTGTTTAATTCCGTTAAAATTCTGATGATCATACATAAAAGCCACCTTGGAGGTTTTGGGTCTAGGTTGAACTTGAATATTAGTGTTCAATATAATAATGTTAATGACTGTGCCAATCAATGGTATTTCAGTCGGTAGAGGTACGTCTGGGGTTTAAACGGAGTATTTAAGTTTGTATAAGGAATAAAATGGAAGGAGGGATTTGGGGTTAAAATGGTAGGTTAATAAGGGGAAATTAGCTGAGGGTTAGGACAGTTCACCAGTTTTTAACTTTTTTTTAGAAGTCGTGAATTAGTATGTAATTTAGCTTTAGAAATTGAATGTTTAATAATTAGGTAAATTTGAGTTGTTATATCAAAGTATTGATGCATATTTGGGAATTGGTACTTAAATTAGATTTTGATCTGGTTTGAAGTTCCAGGAATTTCTTTACGCTATCAAGAAAATTCGGCTGGATGTAGTCTATTCAGTATGTAAAAAATCGTGAACAAGTTTTGGTGAGATAATGTATATTGAAGCATGAACTAACCATTTAACTAACCATCAATATTTAGTTTTCGGAGCTAGAATTCGATACTATTATGCACTTGATTCCCTCAACACATATTTATTTTGATTATTGGTTAATCTAGGACATTGAGTGGCATAACATGGTAAATGGCGTTATCGATATACAAGTCTTGTTGTATTGCTATACCCTCTCTCAAAAACTATTATACACTCAATCCCAGACAAAGGAGGAAAAGGTGAATTTCTTATGCTAATGTAATATCCAAACCTCGTGTAAGAATATCACCTTGAAAATAGTTTTAGCTGACGCTTTTAAATTAGTACCATTTTCAGACTAGTTTAATCATGCAACTACTGGGTAATAATCTAGACCGGGATATAAAATTAACAATTTTTGAATAGCGCCATTTTATATCAAAAATTACCTTCTTTCATTGAAATATCAAATAAAGTAGGAATGCAGACATCCTGGAATCTCAATGGGATGAACGTGGTCTAAGACCCCATGAAATTGAATAGTATGAAATCTTACAAAATATATATTTTAAAGAGACTCACTCACCTCTGATCAGAAATGAAGAATTGTCACTTGTGTCCTCAAGAAACTAAATGACTCAAATTATGCGTTGAGAGAATTTATGAAGCCATTTCGAGAGAGCGTGGAAAGAAGTTGAGAGAAATACGTTTCAAACAATGTAGCGTAGCTAGTTATAGTTGGTACCTTTTGTGAAATTATCACCTAAAATTCATGTCTGCGTATTAAAGGCTTTCCCTTAGCAATAAACTTTTCCGGATAATATCGAGGGTGAATATGATACACTGATAAAATATTAGAACACTTTGATCTATATAAACCATGATATTCTGATACAATATCATATCTTGTCATAACTAAATGCCTTTATTTCAATTCCTCATGTGTTTCGTCACAAAGCCCTCAATCATACATCGTCTGAAGAACATAGAACATTATGATGATCAAAAGATTAAGAAATAAACTTTGAGTTGTGCGCGTTGTGCGTGTCTTGTATTATTTTCGAAAGAAGCATTACCCGCAACGTACAATTCGAGGGGAAAACGTTCTTATATCTACCCACTCGGTACTGCCCATAGGCATCCATATTATTGTGACTTGTTCACTTGATGTAAGCACTTTCTTATTTTGCTTATTGGTTAATCTAGACCAGGGGTTCCCAACCAGGGGTGCCCGCAACCCCTGGGGGTGCGAGAAGGAATTTCTGGGAGTGCGAGATAGAGTTAACATTTCGTTTTTTCGTATTGTATATAAAAAATTATTCAAAAAATTCATCTTCTTTATCTCTAAAAAAATTGTTAGTTTTTAGGGGTGCGGGGCATATTAATATTTTTTAGGGGTGCAAAGCATAATAAAGGTTGGGAACCCCTGATCTAGACCTAGTTCGGCAATTTTCATGATCCCTGATTTACATATCGATCATTTCTTGATTGTTCGCATTTTTTTTTTAGATAAAAGCCTAGTGTTTCTTTTGCTTCTGTGGAACTAACCTTAATCCAGTGTACGGAATTCTCGGGATTCCCGATGCGACCTCATTTACTTTGATAATTAATCTTCACAAAGATTTTAACAAATGAACTATGGCATATCAGACCTTGTTTATTATTGGTTAACTTTTGGTAATTATGTATCAAAATCTGTGCATGTGTGTTACGCTTGGAGCATCTTTCTCTTAATAGTTGCACGGGTATGAGTTTTAGGCAAAACTAATAAAATCATGTTACCTACTTTTGGTTATACTGAAACTCAATGCCCGATTAGGCCGAGCTGATTTAGGCCGATTGCGCCTATAGCATATGAATCAAAATGACCCAGATCAAATAGCGACATATATTATATTGCCTCCGATTCTAAATCTCGAAAGTTGTTTCATCTATTTCAAAATGTTTGCTTTTGCTTTCTAATACAAGAGAGTGCAGATGTCTTCATATCACAATTTCTCCATTATCGAAAGTAAAAGTTTGTTCACATTGTGGAAAACAAGGCATATTGGCGCCTCATTTTATCACCTTCACAGCAATAAAATTCAAAATGAGAGAATTTCTTAGTCATCAAGAAAAAAGGTATCGAATAGAAACAATGAAAGAATCATTGCGTAATGTGTGAAGGTTTCGCCTTCCAATGAGGTTTAAATATGATTTAATCAATTGACCTTTGTTTCATCATCGTGTGACAAACTCATGAGAATCAAATACAACATTAATCAAATTTCCTTCATTATATGCTGTACTTTACTTAACATTCTGCTTAGGTAAACATGTGTAGAAAGATTGCGTCAATATTAAAATTTACATTGATGACGGTTAGAGAACCAAATGTACATGGCGATAAACTTCCCGTGACCATATATCATTAAGATGTCAGGCCAGGCAAGTCTTAACATGCTTTAAAAAGGTCAAATTGCATTGGCAGATTTGATTTATTCGATTTCATCATTTACTTCATATATTTCGCAGGTAAAGTCGTGATTTGAAAAAGTTTGAACAACACATACTATATATCATCACCGAATAGTTGCAAAAATAACACAGAAAACAAGTCAGTAAACTGTGATAACGAATATGATTGATAAATGCTCATCAGCACAACGCAAAAACACTGTGTGATTACAATTAAGCAATACAGCTTGAAATAATTTACTTCAATTAAAAACTTCGAAATAGAGAAATCCTGAAATAGAACAAAACCTTTTGCAAAAGATGTTACAATTCCGTTACTTATTTGTAAAATGCTCTTCATACTTCTAATCAATGTGTATATGCTCTAAAGGCTGGAATACACGTACGCGGTAAACGTACGCGTTTTTTGGTTTGTTTCATTACAACCGCGCGGTTACGTATGAAATCGAATTACGCGCGGTTGTAATGAAACAAGCCAAAAAACGAGTGCGTTTACGCGTACGTGTATTCCAGCCTTAAGTTTGAGTTTTTTTTTTCAGGCACTTGCAGTTACTGAGTGGAAAGAATTAAACGGATTAGAAATGATCAAAACACGCCAAATATTTCTCAACACTTCTTTCATCGAGGTTTTTTGATATATATTGTGACAGAGCATGTCATATAAAATATCTTTCTGTATTTATATAACTAGAGAGTAATTAAAACCCTTCACTGAAGTAGAAGGATGTTCAGTGCTTTACGAACTAGTTACAGACAATGTTTTGAAAAGATGTTCACCAGAGAAAGAGGTTAAGAACCACTTCATACCTGGCGATACGATAACCATTCGTTATTGCATTCTGCGGAGAGGCGGATAACCTGTATGCTTGGTATGCTGAAATAAAGGGAACGAGAAGTAGGGGCCTCCGACCTTATTTAATATAGTTGTATATTATTTTTTCTACGACATCAATGATATCAAAGTTTCCAAAACATTTTCGCGCGCCTTTAGCGCGTAATTTCATCACACTGATAATATCGAGTGACTTAAAACTCAATCCATATAATATGCCATAACCTCCGGAATCAACCACTCTTTACAGTGACCCCATTTTTTATTGTCCCAACTCCTACCAAAGTATGTCCTTCAGTTGATGCGGCTCGTGCCATAATAAAATGGCGTGGGAGGAAATCCCCAAACCTTGGAGTAGGAATTCTGAATCAGGGGGTTTGAGAAGGGCCTGACAATTGTGATAGCCTTGGTGTCTCTTCATTTAATTCCGGCGCTAGTTTGCGCGTGTGTGTTACTTTAGGTTATATGAAACTCAATGCCAGAATATGCCGATGCGGGACCTGTATAATATGATATCAACATGCCCCAGATCAAATAGCGACATAAATCTATCTTCATATGTGTGCTTCCTAGTACCAGACACTGCATATGTCATCATAAAACAACTTATCCATTATAGCGAACAAACAATGCACATTGGCGCTTTTTTATTACATTCACTACAATAAAAGTTACGCCTTCCAATGAGGTTTGATATGATTTAATCAATTGACCTTTGTTTTTTCATCGCGTGACAAACTCACGAGAATCAAATAAACCATTAATCAAATTTCCTTCATTATATGCTGTACTTTACTTAACATTCTGCTCAGGTAAACATATGGACCAAGAATGCGTCAGTATTAAAGTTTAAATTTATGACCGTTTTGAGAACCAAATGTACATGGCGATAAACTTCCCTCGTAAATATATCATTGATATGTCAGGCCAGGCAAGTCTTTACATGCGTGAAAAGGTCAAATCTCATTGGCAGATTTGATTTATTCGATTTCATCGTTTACTTCATATATTTTGCAGGTAAAACCGTGATTTCAAATAAGTTTGAACAACACATACTATATATCATCACCGAATAGTTGAAAAAATTACACAGAAAACAAGTCAGTAAACTGTGATAACGAATATGATTCATGAATGCTCATCAGCACAACGCAAAAACACTGTTTGATTATAATTTAGTAATCAATTAAAAACTTCGAAAGAGAGAAATCCTGAAATAGAACAAAACCTTTTGCAAAAGATGTTACAATTCCGTTACTTATTTGTACAATGCTCTTCATACTTCTAATTAATATGTATGTGCTCTAAATTTGAGCCCCTTTTCAGGCACTCGCAGGCACTGAGTGGAAAGGATTAGAAATAATTAAAACACTTCAAATATTAGGATGTTCAGTGCTTAACGAACTAGTTACAGACATTGTTTTGAAAAGATGTTCACCATAGAAAAAGGTTCAAAACCACCTCATATCTGGCGATTCGATAACTATTCGTTATTGCGCAGAGGGAGATAACATGTATGATTGACATGCTGAAGTAAAGGGAACGAGAAGTAGGGGTCTCCAACCTAATTTAAACAGGTGTATATTATTTTTTACAACATCAATAATATCAAAGTTAACAAAACATTTTCCCGCGCCTAGGGCGCGTAATTTCATCACACTGATAATGTTGAGGGACTTAAAATTCAATCCATATAATATATCATATTCTCCTGAATTCACCACTGTTTACAGTGCCCCCATTTTTTAATACCCCAACCCCTACCAAATTATGTCGTTTAGACCAGCGGTTCCAAAACTTTTCAGATCACGGACCTTCATTTTCTTAAGGTATAGCTAGCGGAACCTCAGGTGTTTGAAAAGGAAAATTTTGTTACCTAAATTGTGATCAACATAACAGGCAGGCCTGGGCAGGCGCGACGTTTCGGGGGACCCCTGCAAATACGAAAAACGGTATTAATAAATTATTAATGTGAAAGGTATAATGCCCGCCGAAGATTAGCGAAAAATTCTCGCTAATTTCAATAGAATTGTAAGTACGAAAGTGCGATGCAAATGGGTCTTTTGGATCTCCGTTTTCATCGAAAAATAAACGGTAATTTCATACCAGGCATGACGGTATCCCCACTGTGTCCACTACTGCCCTGAACAAAATAAGAGAACGTATCAAAACGTTTCGTTATTTTGGAATTGATCGATCTAAGAATTTTTTGCTATAGACTTATACATATATTAACAAAAACATTATTATTAGATATTATTTTTCTTGATTTTGTATTTTCTTGGTGACTGACGTACAGAGCAAATCTCCAAAACGCAGTGTAGCGACCTAATCGAGGCCGCACTCCATTAATCCACCATTGTCAGGAGAAAACTGAAGCTACATGGCAATTCCAAGCACAAGTTTTACTCATTGCAAGGAATCAATTCAGAAATGTACCCTGTATTCGCGTATTAGGGTTAAAATAGATTTTACTGTCTTAACATCTGTATAAGTGTATAAATTCGAAAATCCCAGGAAGTTAATGCTAAAACCATGCACTGTTAATGATCATTTTCGGAATGCTCGTGGACACCCTGCATATCCTCGATGACTCAAATTTGAAAACCTCTGATTTAGGGTAGGAATTCTGAATCCGGGGGATTGAGAAGGGCCTGAAAAGTGTAATAGCCTTGGTTTTCTCATCAATCAATTCCGGCCCCGATTGTGCGTGTGCGTTACTTTTGATTACATGAAACTCAATGCCAGAATATGCCGAAATGGCATAGATAAAATAACGACATAAATCTATCTTCAAATGTGTGCTTCCTAATACCAGACACTGCATATGTCATCATAAACAACTTCTCCATTATTGAAAGTAAAAGGTCGGTCACACTGCGGACAAACAATGTACATATGTACATTCATTTATTACATTTACGACAATAAAGGCTTCGCCTTCCAAATGAGGTTTAATATGATTTAATCAATTGACCTTTGTTTTATCATCGCGTGACAAACTCATGAGAATCAAATAAACCATTAATCAAATTTCCTTTATTATATGCTGTTCTTTACTTAACATTCTGTTCAGGTAAACATGTGTAACAAGATTGCGACAGTATAAAGTTTAAATTTATGACCGTTTTGAGAACAAAATGTACATGGTGATAAACTTCCCTCGTAAATATATCATTGATATGTCAGGCCAGGCAAGTCTTTACATGTGTGAAAAAGTCAAATTTCATTGGCAGATTTGATTTATTCGATTTCATCATTTATTTCATATATTATGCAGGTAAAACCGTGATTGCAATAAAGTTTGAACAACACATACTATATATCATCAGCACAACGCAAAAACACTGTTTGATTACAATTAAGCAATACAGTTAATAATTTACTCCAATTAAATTATTAATTTCAAGAGCAACTTACTTTATTACTTGCATACTCATTAGTAAAGGTAATAATATAATTCCTACCTCTTTTAACTGATAAAGTAAGAAGGAGAATATGAAAAACTAACTATCAGTTTATTATTGATTCTTTGGGTTTTCCTTGAGACAATAGGCTTTTGAAATTAAATACTTACCTCATTACACCCACTCCTTACTACTTTATATATTTAAGAGATTATTATTAATTTCAAGAGCAACTTAGTTTATCACTTCCATACTCATTAGGAAAGGTAATAATATAAATTTATTTACATATATATATATATATATATTTAGCTTGCTAAATGCTTGAAACAATTGCCGTTGAGTAAGAATTAATGTCCATTCATCATTTCCTTGAAAAATAAAATTGAAAATCAGCTTGCCACGACAATGTTTCTCGGATTCACGATAAGATATCATATATTCAGACTAGAATAGCAAGGTTTAGGAAAGGACACACAGTTGCTTTAAATGAATGCTTGGGAGTAACCGTCTTGATAAATCCCCGCCAAATCTCCCGATGACGATGAATATTACAGAGCGACATTGCGATAAATTGAGGAAGAATAATTACGAAAAAATCATAAACTTCTAATGTAATCTTCACACCTGACAGTCTATCGTAATCGCGCGCAATTCTAGTTTGATTATTGATGTTCAAAAATATTTACTAACTTGAACATTCCTTGAAGAAAAATCAACATAAATGTCCTGTTTACTATTTACTCAGCTGAATAATTAATGAAATATGACTTCTTTACCTTATTCAAATATTAACAATCAAAATAAAACCCGTCATAATAGTTTATTCCTAGTTAAATTCGGATAATGTGTAATGAAAGTCGCTATATAGATCTTCTGTTCATCATAGGTCCAGGTTGAACTTTAATTAATATGAGTGTTCAATAATGTTAATGACTGTGCCAATTAAGCGATAGTATTTAAGTCGATGGAGACAAAAAACTGAGGAGAGGGTAGTAGATAAAATTATTAATGAACAGAGACAGTGAAATATGAAAATGAGGTGATTTGGGGTTTAAACGGAATAATCAAGGTTGGATGAGGGATAAAGTAAAAGGATGGGTTAGGTTAGGGGGTTAAAATGGGAGGTTAGTATAGGGGACTAAGCCGAGGGTTGGGAAAGTTCACCAGTTTTAGAATTTATTTGTGAAGTCGTGATTTAGTAAGAAATTTGGTTTTGGTCTTTACCAGAAGTTTGTGACCGAAATTAGTTTTAGATTCTTTTGGAGCCTTGGAAATTAAATGTTTAATAATTACGTGCATTTCATTTGGTATATCAAATCGCGAACAAGCTTTGGTAAGATAGTGTATATTGGAGCATGAACTAACCAATTAACTGTAATATATATATACGTAGTGCGACCTTTTAATCGCTCAATCTTTCAACCTATTTTGAGAAAGATTACGTCACAAATACTAAGTAAAACTAGAATTCCATATTATTATGCAACTTGTTTCACCTGCACATATTTATTTTGACAATTGGTTATCCTAGGATTGGTATAACATGGTAAATGGCGTTATTGACATACAAGTCTTGTTTTATTGCGCATTGTTTACGACTGCAACAATGATAATTTACAGTTATAGTAATTAATTCCCAGACAAAGGAGCAAAAAAGTGAATTTCTTATGCTAATCTAATATATTAGACCATTAGCACCATTTTCAGACTAGTTTAATCATGCAACTACTGGGTAATAATCTAGACCCGGATATAAAATGATCAATTTTTGAAAATTAGCGCCATTTTATATATGAGAAGGTCAGGGACTAGTCAAGAACACAACGTACCTAATTAACGTATGACTCAAATGGCTTACAAAACAAATTTATATTACGTTGGCAGCTTATCTTATGTACAAATTAGTATTAGTTAATTCAGTATTAGTTAGGGAGGAGGGTTGGGGTAGGCTCAGGTAATAAATATATAGATAGGTGTAAATCTGGTGCGGCGGTAACTTGAACACACCCGAAGGTCAAATAAAAGTTACGGCAAAATGAAAGTTACGGCTATTGAAATATAAAAAATTGTCAATAATATTTGAGTTCATTAAAAAAAATTACTATATTAAGTAGAATTGCGTGAAAATTATGACATATTGTCAAAATCACGTGGTGTGAAGATTGGTTGAAATGCGATTCATTCCGAGCTAGAGCTACCTATGGTGGAGTCAAAATTATAAATCATTGCAGGCACGCAATGAGGGTGGAATGAAGAGAAGAAAGCAGGTTTATTTCTGAAAGTAATATAGATGTAGCTGTGGTCACTATGTTAACCGCCTTTTGACATTTATATATATTTTTCCACCAGATGGAGCCATTGATTCCATGCTTTGCTTGTCCTTCGTTGTAACCTTTCGTTCTTTGCCGATTAGTCCTCGTACAGTAAACATATATATATTTAACAGCATCCGATTCATAGTAACTAAGAAGCCAAATTTCAGGTAACTTGGTTTATAAAATCATTGGACCGTTTGTCATGGATTTGTATAGTTTATTCTATTGTGTTGAATAGATCGTTCTTGTTATTAAGTAAATTGATTCATTTTGTTCATTTTTGTTTTACCGCTTCTGAACATTCAATCACTTCGACCAGGTGGCCGTATACAACTGTTTCCAACTTTCTTTCAAAAATAAACTCACCATCAATCAAAATCTTTCATTCGATTCGGAGGCGCGTTATTGAACTGAATTGGTTTCACTATAGTGGGACATATGCCGTTTCACTATAGAGGGATCTAGGCTTCAAGAAAAACACTAGGAAGTCCTGGTACCCGCAACAGTAACTGAAATAGTACTTCTAGGAGAAATGACTACAACTAGGATTTGTCTGACACTAACAACTTATCAAACCCACCATATATATAGCTGTGAAGATCATCTTAACTGTTCTTGAAACTAAGGATGAGGATAAATTGATGCCAAAATCTGAGACAAATGAAACCACAGAGGTTGACTTGCTAGAACAGCAAGGTGATGCAACTCTTGAAGATGAGGCAGCTCTTCAATCATTAGGAGTTGTTGGTGGTAAAATAGAAGATAAAAATGGCAAAAGGGAGATTGGAGCTGAAGTTTTTTCAGTAAAAAGAAAAACCAAATCCACTGTGAAATCACCTAAAAATAAAATAGAAAAGAAAATGAAAGAATTTAATTTTTGGCAAGAAAACTAAAGAATAATCTGCCAATAATTCAAAATAAAGTCGTCAGAGTTTCTAATGTTATAAAATAGATAAGTGAATCAACATCTTAAGTGCGATAAAACTATCACCATCTCACTGTAATCTTTGACGAACTGTGTGAGTTGATTTCAGAAGAAGAATTGAGTCCATTGACACAAAGGCTTGAAGAGGTTGGCAACATGCTGCTCCATCTTGATGCCAAGACTGAAAGGGCCATCGAAGCTTTGCGGTCACAGTTCGATGGTTCATGTAAATCTATATCTTCCCATAAATCACCTCACTCCATAAATAGTAAATTCCATAAATAGTATTAGTTTGCATAAAGTTCCAAAGATATTCAGAAGGAAAGTGCAGAGTTGAAAGCCAAACTCTACATGAAGCAAAAAGAAGATTTTGAGTTGAAGAAATTTCAAGAAAAATATGAATGGGAACAAAAACAACTTGCAAACAAAAAGAGATTGGAAATTTTGGAATTGGAAGAAAACATTGCAGATAAAGAAGCTAGAGCTAAGGCTTGTTTTCTAGTTGAGCAAATAGAAAATCAATTTGGCATAGAAACTCTTGATCTTGGTGAACACAAACTTAATTTCAACCTGCCTGCACCTGTGCTTGTGCTTATATCACCTCATTCAAAAATAAATGATTATTTTCCAGAACTTAAGTGCATGCAAACCACAACCCCTGTTGTGAATTCATCCAAGGTTATGTACAAAACAATAGATCAAATTGTGTCAACAGAAGCTTCTCATGATCCTAGTGTCAAGAAGAGGGTGAACTTACCATCTGCAAGGTCAATTACTGATTTTCACAATCCAGGTCAAGGTAACTCTGTTTCATTGTCCAATTTCATGCATGTACATAATTTATTGTAACGAGCGTTTCATCTGCCCATCCAATCATGTCCAATCAAATCAATATAACCCAGTTGACTATACCTATTATGCTGCTGCAGGTGTAGCTGCTAGTTTGCCAAAGATCAAAGTAGATGTTTTGATGGAGATGTTATTAAATTTCGTTTGCGGGAAACTGCATTTAATGCACTGATCGAATCAAAAGCCACTGGTGTAAATGAGAGGCTTAATTATCTAAGTCAACATCTTTCAGGGGAACCTATTTTTTTTTTAATATTGTGTTTTTAACTACTTGTGTTCGTCTGGCGAAGTTGTGTGCGTACTACAAGTTCACTGCTGGATAGACACATAGAGGCTCTAGCTGTTGTCTAGCAGTGATCACAGTCACTACAGAGACCAACGGGCAACATTATTTTGTTATGCTTAGAGCATCAGCTGGCCTTAATCCGACATTGGTTCTGGAAACTAACCAATTTTTGAAAGGTTATTTCATGGAATTATACATCCTCGATCCGCACAATCACATTGGTAATATTACTACTATTTAGCATCATAATAAATATTTACGTGCGGTAAAAGCACAAAGGAAAATATCTTCACACAAAAAGGAGTCAATTTTCTTACAATCTTTCATCATAGTTAAGAGGTTGCACCATACCCTGAATTGTGCTTATGAAACTAGTTTGTGTCGGCGATTCACATGATACAGTATATATTGATAGGACGTGTACATTCAGTTACGAAAATGCACACTGGTGTTTGTGCTATAAGACTTCAGTTGCATTCAACAGAACCTGCTAGAATTCCTGTAATTGTAATTAATTAATGGTAATTGATGATTGTAAAGATGCTGCGAAGTTTCTATTTCCTATTTATTTAAGTCCGCAGTCAAAGTTAGACCAAAGTGTTTATGGATGCGTATGTGCCAATGCAACACCTAGGCCAACAACGTCTCTTCTCAGGCTATCTGTATAACAGTAATCAAAGTTTGTAAAATGATGTATTTATTAAAGTTGGCGGGCAATGATGTGGCGGTTACCCTCGGTCATATTAGGCTACTTTAGCCACACATCTAGTAATTATTACATGTACAAGTCTCATTGCAAAATAACAAACAATCAATTCGCCAGATATCCGAGCACTTAATTCAATAAATCATATGCGATTACTCAAGAATACCTTTTAGGGGCATAATGTTAGCTGGCACTCCGTGGAAATTAATTAATGGTTAATTAATCAAGGAAAAAAAGGAATCCAGAAATTGGGGTCGAAATGCAATGCATTACTACCATGCCTGGAATATTTCTATTATGGCTTCACGGCACTTACAAATCGAGTTATATTTACATGCTGAGCGTTATACCGTGAATTACAACCCGATGAAAAGAATTACAAAGAAAAAACGCACACACAACTAAACATGAAATTACAATGCAATATATACATAATATTGACATACTTTATTCGTTTTTTAAGCTAAACGTTTATTCATATTCAATAAACTGTTTTTAACCAAATATAAGTGCTTTGAAACCACCAACTACAGAAGCGATAAATCCGACAATAGGCCCTAAGAAGTTTTTGAATTTCTGAAAGAAACTTTTGTTTTTCTTGTTCCATTCTTTGGTGACAGAAAATTTGTCTTCCAAACTTTTTCTGGCAATCCTCATGTGGTCT